>CM047873.1:24632307-24654943 GCA_026212405.1 Petrea volubilis | reverse complement strand
CATCCCTCATTCCAGATGTCAATTGAAACTTATTCCTTTATTAATTTTACTTTTGAATTCAGTTATTAATTTTTATGTTTATTAATATAATATAATATAATATAATTTCGGGACAGCTACACAACACACACAACTAGAAAATTCCTATTTTGCGACAAAAAGTTTGTGACGAAAAGTGAGCAGCTCTGTCGCAAAGTAGTGTTTGTGATCACATTTATGAATTTTTTGTGATGGCCATGCGACGGCCAGAGTATTGCGACGGCATTTTGCGACAGCCTATGGGTGGGAGGGCATTTTTGTGACGGGCACGCCGTCGAAAATCTCCATATCATTTTTAAAAAATTTGCGACGGGATTGGTTGTCTCAAAATCTGTTTCTCATGTTTTCCTTTTATGTCGGGTTTTTTTTTATCGGGTTTTTTTCTTTTCCCTTTTTTGCCTTATGTAACCAATATAATGTATAAATTAAAACTAACCAATATATTGTATAAATCAAAACTAACCAACATTCAGTTTATAAAATAACTTGACCAAACATTTACGCCAACATTTTAAAAATCTATAAAAAAAATAATATAACACTTATTCATAATATTCTTACACAACCACCCCTCAAAAATAAAGCATCTAACAAGTACACAATTTTTAATTGTAAATTATATAGTCAAACATTCAATGGGCATCATCTGCTATTCTAATCGCCATCATGACAAACCCTTTTGCCCATCATCTCAGGCATCAAATGCTCCTTCCACCAAAATTGGAGACCTGTTTTGAAGCTGTGATGACCCGATAAATTTTTTATTTAATTATTTTATATTATACAAGTTTTATAGAATTATTTTTGTGAATTATTGTTTTCTAGAGATTATTCTTCCAAATATGATTTTTATTTGCGAACAGGTGAGCATTTTGCTACATAAAATTTTATAAAATATTATAAATTTCAAATATTCTTAAATTTTATACATTTAATCTTTATAAATTCCAAAAATTTATTTAATATATTATTTTCAACTTCCACCTAGTTTTTCAAGAATTTTTAGTAATTTTCAAAAACATTGTCTTTAAGTTATTAATTTGAAATCTAATTTATTTAAAATGTTTAATTATTATCAAAATGAAAATAATAATATAAATAAATATTTTAGATTATATTTGGTTTATAAAAATTAATTTTCGGATTTTTAGAATTTTATTTCTATTTTTGGACAATTTTCGAAAAAAGGGCAAAACAAGGGGTATTTTGGTCTTTTCACTTCTCCAACCCCAAATTTCGGTTTTTGCTGAGAAATAAACAATAAAAATACTTAATAAATAAGAGTTTTCAGATTTTATAAGTTTTTGTTTGACTTTAGTTGATTTTATTCTATATTTTATCAAAATATCTCTACTAATATACTCTTGCAACCTAGTCTCATATACATATATAATTATATATTAGTGGTGATATACATAGCTACATATACACACACACATACCCACATAAATATACATGGTGGTTAGTGAAGTGAGGTGTATGTATATACAACCATGTAATTTGTATGGAAGAGGTATTTAGTGAATATATTATGTAGATATTTGTCTCTAATACTTAGAAGATCAATAAACAAGACCTTATACCCTCACAATCCTCATTTTTCAGCCATTTTCCAGCCCCAAACCGTCCACTCTCTCTCTCTTACACTCTCTTTCATTATTTCCCTCCAAACACTACACTTTCTCCAAAACTACTACACCTTTTGAAGAAACTAAGGTAGGAACACTTCTTTGTGCCTTAAGTAGAGGTTTTCTTCTTCTTTCTTGTGAAGAATAGGCAAGCTTCCATACTCTTGTGCCCAAGCAATGTAAAAGATCAAGCTTGAATGGCCTAGAGTGAGAGCTTTTGCCAAACATGCCTCCAAGTTGAAGGTTTTAGTTATTTTTCCATCTTCACCTTACTTTAAAGCTTTATAGTTAATTTTCCATGTTTTAACTCTTGTTGGGAGAAAGTTGAAGGATGGATAGACTTGTGAGCATGATCTTGAAGATATTATGTGATTAATATACTTATTTGGAGTGCTATGTGCTTACTATGTTTTCTTGAAAATATTATGTGATTATTGTGCCCTTTTGCAATGATATGGAATTCTTATGCTTTATTTGAACCACTATGTGAGTTTTATGCTTTAGATGAAGTAGTATGAGATCATGATGCTTTATTTGAACTATTAGGTGAATATCCTATGTTGCTCTTGAAAGTCTTAATAAAGAAAGCACCACATATCTATTATGTGATAAATAGAACTTTTATTTTACTTTATACTTATGATAGACATATATATATATGTTACGTACATGTATATATATACTTATTATAGCCTACTTTTATATATAGATATATATATATATATATATATATATATATGTTACGTATATGTATATATATACTTATATTCATTTTATTAGTTTTATATGTATATGTAGATAATTCTTATCACATCCATATATATAGTTATCTACATTTTATATAGATATATATGTAGTATTCATATATTTATATATCTTATATTTTAATCTATATATTTATATATATTTATACTAATTATATTTTGATCTTTATATTCATATATTCATACTAGTTATATTTATATATTTATATTTATATCTTGTCTATTTGCATATTTTTGCTACTAGCTATTTACATATTTAACATTTCTAAGTAAATATGCTTAGTAAGCAAATATAAAGCTTTCATTTATAAGTGTGGAGCTTACTTTACTAAACTATAATATAATTTTCTAAAACAATTATGTGCATGTGTGAACAAAATTTAATTCTGTGAATGGGCCCATATGTGCTGGAATGGTCTGGGGGGTGTTCCACCAGGACATACTATTGAGTAGGCGGGAGAGTTCACCCCCTTCCATCTCCTAATCCCCCCCTTGGGTAGACGGAGGGATCTACTCAAGAGAGAGGGTCGTAGGACAATACTAGGCGTATGCCCGGGATACGACCATTGGAGGATAAGGCTGGCGGGAGAAATGTGCTGGTTGTTATTTCGGCCCGGGTAGTTATAAGGGTCACTGTTAGATGACAAAAGGTAAAAAGTGTGAAACTATGTGTGTGCTATGTGTAACTAACATGCACTTGACACCCGAGCACCTTATGTGTATAAAGAAATGTTTCTACTCAACGTATGTTGATTTCGTGTTATATAATGTTTTAGATGCTTCCGAAGCTAGCTTTTATGATGATGAAGAGGAGGAAACTTTTGAAGCGTTTTACTAGGAAGAAAGATGTAGGATTTCCGCTGCGTACCTGTATTTTGTGGTTTTTGTTGCTTTTTGCTTTGTAAAGATAATAGAACTAGCAGATCGATACTCTCTTTAATTGGATGTAACTTTAGGTTTGTAAAGAACCTTATACGTTTTGTAATTAATAATGTATGCATGTATGCAACCACTAATGCTAATAATAATAAAGGGATTTCGGGGTCGTCATAGAAGCACTTTGACTATACACAGGGAAGAAGGAAGTCAGGATGAAAAGTTGTTAATTACTGGAGCCACACCACGCATTACGTCATCAATCAACAGAACTTGGTCCTTAAACCTTTTTCAAACAGATATAACTGCAAGACAAGTGCCCACAAAAAATGTGAAATCAGTAAGACAATTGACAGAAATATCGAGCGAATCATCAACAGAGGAAGTTTATGACTTTAATAACAGTAAAGTCAGAGAGCAATGGGAATAATGGTTGTAACCAAAAGAAGTTGGGACTTACTTGAATAGTTTGCAAACTCGATCTTATGGTTTCAACAACTCTTCTATGAGCCTAGAAATCATGGTGAACCATCAATAATATTGTCTGCTGAAATGAACAGCATAAAACAATATATATTATAGCACAGAAATACCAACCTCACGTTGCTTTTTGCATACGAGTCTTCTAGATGACCTCAAAGCTCTACAGTAGCCTGCAAAGAAAACTAGTTACTAGACTTAAGAAGACTTAGATATCAGGTATTCCATTTATTTTATTTTTACCTGCCTATGTCTTTCTTCAAGATCAAACAATGCATGCTCAGTTTGCTATAGTTCTTTTTCTGAATGACGATAGCAAGTCTAGTTAGTCCATGACACCAAAACAACGGGAACGAAGTGTTATTTTTCAAATGGCAGGCATTCTGATATTACCTGTCTTTTCAAGTTTTTCACTTCGTTCAACGGTTTCACTTAGTTCAACTGTCATCAGTCAACTGCTGTTGAGCGTTACATAACTCCTGGAGCTCCAATAGTTGCTGCTCATAAGGCACAAGTTTTATAATTCTTTATAGCAACAACCAAAGGATATCCACTGAGAATAGTATTGCTTAATCTACCTTATCTCTGGATTCTAAATCAGTTTCCAATTGCTCTATCTTTTCTGACATGGCCTGCAACATCGAACATGTTAATACCAAAATTTATTAAGGCTTTTGTTGAACTTAAGTTAGTCTAGATCAATTTTAATAGTATAAAATAGATGTGTACTTGGAATTAAAGCAAGAGTTTATGCATAGAAACAAGGCGGCATTAACGAATAACTCACATCATAATCAATGCATTAACATCTTGATAGTGTCAAGTAAAGTATTTCAATTTTCAGTTTCCAAAATAAGCCATATCACAAAGAGCATCCATTAACAAGGGAACCACAAGTAAGCAAGAAGCACAAACCATTAGTTCAAAATTTAAGAGCACACTATACTCCCAATGGATACACTGAGTGAATTAGAATCATACATGTTCTGATTCCTTTCTGGGGCACCCACATATAACGTTCCACTACCTAAAATGGCGATTTAACATCCAAAAGTACCTTAAAGTAATGATTCGATTGTCACTTACACCCGACAAACTACTTTTGTTGGCAAAAATGTGGAGATAATAGCTATCAATTAACTCGTCTGAAAAACGTGGAACTTCATGTTTGGACCTCATGACCGAAAAGTTATTAAAAAGTTAAACTTAAAGCATGATAGCAATCACAAAGAAACTAAATAATCATGCCCATGAAATCAACAGGTCAGCCAATAAAATAAGAAATAGAAGGAAAAATAAATAAAATGCTACAACTTCACTTGTTAAAGACACAAATTATTAGAGCTACAGATGATTCAGGTGGAGGAAGATGGAAAACCTAATGAACATGGGCATATTGTTAGAATTTTATCCTAATTTGGACTTCTATTAATTGGATATTTTATTTTTATAAAATAAAACGGGCTAAATTAATACGGTTAACGGGACTTGACTTATAAGGCCTGATTTGTTTGACCCACTATTTTTAAGGCCTTGATTTTAGCAGACATGGTCTGACAGTTGGTGTAGGCCCATCCTAGAAAGCCCATGATGGGAGGGCCCTAGGGTTACATTATATATTTGGCTAGGTCCCCTCTCCACTCCACACCCTGATAATCGCTTGTCCCATTGAAAGCTGTCAATATCGGTGAGAGATGGAGAGGAAGAACTAGCCATGGATGTTTGCCTAAACATCCATATTGATCGACTATCAATGATCGATCTAAGGTACGTTAATTTAACTTTATATATAGTCATATATTGTGTTCCAAATTCATGGTGTATCGATCCTGCGATTACAAAATTTATCTTACACATACCGCATTATTCAACCAATCTCTTGTCTCTGATTTAGCCTTCTCCTTTGGATCCTACACACTACAACAAATAAATTTTTTGGTGGCAACATAAATTGTCACATGATATCAAAATATTGTCACCAATTAAATTTAATGACAACATATTCTTGTCACAATGTTGTCACCCTACTTATGTCACTAATTCTCTTTAGTGACAACAAAATGATAGTGCCACTTTAGCTCTTGTTTTTAGTGGCAATGTTTTAAGTTGTCACCAATTACTTCTCATTAGTTACAACACATTTCATCACTAAAAGATAGAATTCTTGTCACCAAATTGCTTTAGGTTGTCACCAAAGCTATTACTTTAGTAACAAAAAATAAGTTGTCACCAATACTATTGTATTTAGTGAAAACATTTATCTTGCCACCTTTTTTCTTAGCCATGGTACCTAAGCTGCATCATTTAAGCTATTATCCTGCATTTTAATCAATCCCACATATAATGCATCCTAATCACTCCCACATATCATGCATATTTATCAAACTAGTCTAAATAAATTCAAAAAAATATCTAAAACCATTGAAACACATAACTTAAAAAAAAAAAAAAATCTAAAACCATATTTACAATATTATATATTAAATCCAAAATAGAAGTTCAATACACCATCAAGTTCTTTGTACTTTGGATGAAATATATCAAAAAAGACAAGAAAAATATATCAATTGTTTGACTTTTCTATAAAAGTGGTAGCAATTCTTGACCAAATACCAACTCGTAAAGAAGCAATCCTGCTTCACTTGTAAATGATTCCTGCTTGTCATATGTCTATAAAAGTTCTCTTTCCTGTACGTAGAACAGTAGAAGCATGCATCAATTAAAATTATGCTACTATAGTTACCTAAAAAAATAAATAGATTCCTTGTGATTTTAAGTACATATACCTTTAGATGAAGATCAGAAAGCTGATCAAACATATTTTGATTCTTATGTAACTAAATGAAAAATCAGGTATGTGCCCCTCTTTTCAACCATTATATTCCTTCAATGATTTAAGTTTATGAGCATGTTTCAGTGAGTTCATTTCTGTAATTGCGGGGATCGAGCAGTTGGTTTAACTACAAAGGGTCCATGTGAGGCTTGCATTAGACATAGCACAAACAACAGTATTTAGAGAAACTGACCATAAGGGGAATCTAAACAGAACCAAGATTATTTTAAAGACAAGACCTAAAGGAATTCAGTTAATATATTTTCAAAGTTTAAGTAAACAAGGTTTTAACATAACACAATATATTTTCCCTTAAAATTTGTGTACTTTTATTTGCTATCTATGAAATATTTGCAATAGTTACTGTAATTACCAAAAAAAAAAAACCTCTATCTATTGATGTTAGGGGGTAGTTGTAGTTTCTATAGATAGAAGGATTACTATAATTTTGAAAACCATAGAAACTAAATGATAGTGGGGGGTTAGTGTAATTTTCAAAAGGTGCAAGGGGGCTTTGTATTGTCAAAAACAAGAGAAACTAAATTGACAATAGGGGGGTTACTGTAATTTTGAAACAGAAACAGTACGTGATAAATAATTTCTAATGTTTTCAAGCAATATTGGGATGATAATGCCATTCTGGGCAGTTTTCACATATTTCCTATAACATAAGATTAGAGAGGACTAATTACAGGATTTCATTTTCATCATTTCATGCTAGTTTTTGACTTTTCTTGGCGAAGCCTCCTGTTATGATATCATTATTAATTGATGACAACTCAAATGTGGCCTAACATCAATATTTGCTATCAAGATAGACTGTCTACATAAAAGGACTATCAATAGCATATCAAGTAACAAGATTTCAACATAAAATAGACAGGGAAAGACATCGTTTGAGATCATATATCCATGTAGCGACGAATATTAGCATAACACACAAGAATTTACCTGTACATGCAGTACTTGTATTCTGAACTCCTAGTGAAATCTTTCTCCCCTTCTTCCAACTATAGAGTTCAAGAATTCACAAATATACACTCATTAGCACAAAATTCCAAATAAAAATATGAATATTTGCAGGTTTTTCTACTCTTGACTTCCTAGTGGCAATAGTTTTTCCAAATAAAAAAGAAAGAAAAGGTAAACTTGTAAGATAAAAAGAAACACAAAATTGACAGCAGGGGGGTTGGTGTAATTTTGAAAAGCTAGAAAGGATCCTTCCAATATTGAAAACCATTGAAACTAAATGATAGCAAGGGGCATAGTGTAATTTTCAAAAGATGCAGGGGGTTTGTAGTATCGAAAACAAGAGAAACTAGAAACTAAATTGACAGTAGGGGGTTACTGTAATTTTGCAACAGAAACAGTAACAATAGGTGATAAAGACAGACACTAAGAATCATGAGAAGTACTCATTGTAAAGTTATTAGTGTTCTTGTACCCTGAACAAAATGTTAATTCAGTTATGATTACTTGAAAAGCAGAGCATAACATGTTACGATAAAGCCATTAGGTATGATAATTAACAATAAACACTTAAGACAAGGCATGATAAAACCTATAACTATCTATCCCTGGTGTATTTAAAATTAATAGCTTTTACTCCAAATATAGTTACACTTGCTTATCATGAGAGGATTCATCACAAGGAAGGAACAGAAAAGATATTAGCCTTACATAGGGCTCCAGAACCAATGGATTTAGGAAAAAGCATCAGTAGGCAAACTGTTCAGAGCATGGTGAAAATCACGAAGATTGAAGTTTCCACAGGGATTATACGCAATCTTCAGCTGTTTAAAATCAAATGTCACGCCTCAACCTCTATCATTGTTTACTCTTCAAGTCAAAAATGAGAAGAAACACTCATACGCAGAAAATAAAATTAGACAAAAACAAGAGCAGAATAATTTACCAGGCAAGAACTATGTAAAAAATAATGCACCAGGCCATACATTTAAGTTTTTTTTTATCTAAAATAACTCCATATTTGGTACAGTCCTGAAATGGTGTGAGGGACATTCAAGGAATACCGCGATAATCCAGAAAGTTGATATGAGGCACATATTGAGAAGCAGAAAGTACCACAATAGTGTAGATTACCACATATTCCAATCTTAATTACAGTTTACATTTTGTTAATGATATCAACTTTGATTTACCCCAATGCTTGGTCAAAGCATTCATTCACATGTTCAGATGCAATTTTTGCTTTCATCAGATGCAAGCAACCTCCACCCCTCTTGACATTAATTACTATTTCGCTCAGAAATAGAGAAATGGTGTGCTATATGAAGCTCGCATTGAATAATCAAAAATCCTTAAGAGTATACCATTACGATTAGCTTAACAGAAACGAGGAATAATATCAATAAAAATAAGTTCAACAGGCAGAAACGCAAGTCTAGGAGCAGGTATAATTGTTGAGCAAAAATACCTCATCGCAACAAGAAATTTGATTTCGCGCAATGTAGCAAAGCCCAATGCGATCGAGCAGAGGCTTTGAATTCGATTGAGCTCCACGGAACCTATTATTAATCTTCGAACATGAAACTGCGTAGTAATTTGCAAGCTGCAATAATGATAGCTGAAATAACAACGACCATCTCTCAGCAATTGCCAAAATTGCAAAATTGCTCAAAATCTGTGACGACCTGGTAATCTTTAATATTTAAATAATTGATATTACATCTTATGTTCTTGAAAATGTCATTTTCACATTTTAGTCAAATTTTAGATCAATTTATAATTTGAACGGTAAATTGCCAATTTTCGAATTTCGATTACCACTCTTGGAAAAATTCATCTATTAAATACTTATGAGTTTCAAAAATAATATAACTAATTATTCTAGACTTTTATGCATGGAGAAAATCAATTTTGAATGAATTACATGATTTTCCAAATTTTAGAGGAATTTAACATTCGAACACAATTTTCGAACTTTCTATGTCCTAAATTGCAATTTTCGAAAACGTAACTAAAACATTTGTAATTTCTGGGAAGTATACATATAATTCTTGATTTATAAAGATTAAATTTCATAATTTTGGAATTTTTCTAAATTAATTATGAATTTTCGGATTTTATGCTCCAACACTACTAGAAAAAGAGCAAATAGCCACGGATTTTAGCCACGGGAAAAATCCGTGGCTAATCCGTGGCTACGGATTGGCCACGGATTACCCGTGGCTGAATTTGGCGCCAGTTTTGCCGCCAATGGTTAGCCACGGCTTGGCCACGGCCTAGCCGTGGCTAATTTGGCCACGGCCAGACCGTGGCTAAGCCGTGGCCCTTAGCCACGGTCTAGCCAGGGCCTAGCCGTGGCTGGATTAGCCACGGCCAGGCCGTGGCTAAGGGCCACGGATTAGCCACGGCCTGACCGTGGCTAAGCTAGCCACGGCCTAGCCGTGGCTAAAAATTTTTATTTTTATTTTGCAACAAATATGATTTGAACTCTTGACCTGTTAGTTAAAGTTAGAGCATTAAACCACTACACCACTTTAACTTTTTGTTTAATAATTAATTTTTGCTATACTTAAGTAATATATATATATATATATATATATTATATTATATATATTGATATATATAATAAATGATTCGATATATTACATACGTATAAGATTAGATATACTTATATATGTGTATTTATATATAATTAGCTGTATATATATTAGATGTATAAGTACATGTATAACATATATTAGATATATAATACACTAATATATGTTTATTTCATATAGATGATTGATCATATATAGTACATATGATTAGATATATATATATATATATTGGATCTATATATACGTACACTACATTTATAACATATATTAGATATGTTCTATATAGATATATACTTATATCATATAGACTATATATAGAGGATTAGAATGTACATATAATATATTAATATATATGAGATACACATTGATATATACGTATATTGATATATGTATATATGATATATATACTTGGAAATATATATATACACACATATATTGATATATATATACTTGAACATATGTATATATATACATGATATATATATATATATAAATATAGCCATGGATTAGTCACAAATATATATATATATATATATATATATTGGTACATATATACTTGGATATATAAATATATGTATCAATATAAATTTACATATGTATCAATATATATATATATATATATATAAATTTATCTGTGGTGCAAAAAAAAAAAATGAAAAAAAACAATTAGCCACGGATATTGACAAATTATCACGAATTAAAGTTGCTATTATCTAAATATAAATTATATAAATAGACTTTTGTTATAATTTTTGTTTTGATATATTAGTTTATTAAATATTTGTCATAAAAAAAAAGTTGAATATTGAACGATAAAGTCAAAGGTAAATATCTTTATTTTTTTTAAAAAAATAATTGGTTAATAATTTATAAAAATTACTAAAATTAAATTAAAAAAATTGATAAAACTAATGAAATTTATTAGATAATTTTAGTTTAAAATATTGTAACAATATAGTTTAAGTATAAAAAAAATCAATCAATAACCAAAGAACTCCCTTGGCGCAACGGTTACATGCTCCATTTATAACATTGATGTCCCGTGTTCGAATCTCCTTGAGCGCAAAAAAAAAAGCTTGGGTTGGGGCGCGGGTTTCAGGTCCGGGCCGTGGCTAAAAAGCCGTGGCGAAGGTTAGCCACGCCACTTTTAGCCACGGATTTTTTCCGTGGCTAATCTCCTTGGCCACGGATTTTTTGCCAAATCCGTGGCTAAATGCCTTTTTTCTAGTAGTGCAAAACCCTAATTTTATGCCCTAAAACCCTAATTTTAGGTTTTTAACAATAAAATAAAGGCAAATTCGAATTTTATCTAAAACAAGTAGATAATTTCAGATCTTATACAATTATGGCAATAAAATAAAATCAGATTTTGGTTGATTTTCTTTAGTATTTTATTAAAATATCCTACACTAATAGAAGATAAATTTCTTCTAGAATTTATACACTTGTGTGGTCTTCTATCATTTAGATTCATGACTCATGGATTAGGGTTACACCAAGGCTAGAAATAGATGAGGGAGGTGGAAGATTTCATTTAATCAGGCATTTAATTTTAAGCCTAGTTGGGAGATTTGCATTAAATAGGGAGATTTGCATTTATTAAAACTTGGTCCTCAAGTCTTGGCTTCTATCCTCATTCTCCACTATAAATAGGACCTCCTACACACTTCCCCACCCCCAAAAACGTCCTCACACCTTCACACACTATACTCTCTCAAGTTTCTTCCACAAACATCATCCTTTCACTCTTCTTTATACCCCTTTCAAGTATAAACTAAGGTAGAAACCTACTTTGATTTCATAAGTGCTTTCTTTCCTTCTTTTGAGTAGGATCTTCCTAGAAGGCAAGCTTCCATACTCTTGTGCCAAGCTATGTAAAATACACAAGCTTGATTGGCCTTGAGTGATAGCTTTTGCCAAACATGCCCTCCAATTTTGGGCTTAGAGATATTTGCTCCATGTTTATATGCTTTATTTGCTATATTTATGTTGAAATGATTGTCTTGTTATTGTGCTCATAAAGTGTGATTAGTTATTAGGATTCTCTCTTGAATTACTCTTTGATAGGTATTTTGTATTTGTGATGTGCTTAGGAAGGTTTATTAGATATGTTATGGTTAACTTGTTAGCTAGCAAATCTATGCAAATATGTTAGATCACAAATCTTACTATCTTTATGTATATGAAGTAGTTGTTTTTAAGTATGTAAACTAATTCTCTTGCAAAAATGGTATTTTTGAAAAGAAAACATATTGATCTTAAAAAGTGTTTAAAAGTAAGTTCGTAGTTACATAAGTATACTAATTTTCTTATCAAACATATCAAACTTATACACATATTTGTTTTTCTTAAAAGAAATGAGATTTGTTATACATATACCAATTTTTCATAAACTTCCATGATTATGTGATTATGTGATATTATGTGAATGGGCCCAAATGTGCCGAAGTGGTTTGGGTGTGTTCCGCCGGGACATACTATTGAGTAGCCGGTTTTAAGAGTTCACACTCCCTCCATCTCCTAATCCCCCCCTTGGGTAGACGGAGTGTTCTACTCAAGAGAGAGGGTCGTAGGAAAATATTCGGCGTATGCCCGGGATACGACCACCGGAGGATAAGGCGGGCGGGAGAAATGTGCTGGTTGTATATTCGGCATGGGTAGTCATAAGGGTCACTGTTAGGTGACGAAAGGTAGAAAAGTGCAAAATGTATGCTTTATATGTGCTTTATGTGCAACTATCACCCGAGCACCTTATGTAATTGAAGTATGTGTTTCTACTCAACATGTGTTGATGTTGAATATGTATTATGTTTTAGATGAGACCGAAATTGTGGAAGAAGAAGAACCGTTCGAGGCATTTTATTAGAAAGAAAGATGTTAGATTCCGCTGCGTACTCGCCTTCGGTTTTTACTTGTCGCTTGCAAGTTGTTTAGTGATACGATGTAACTTGTATTGATTTTGGCGTTTCATATGTACTGAGTTTAAATAGACTCTTGTATGTACATAGTAATAATATTAATAAAGCATGGATTACCTGGGTCGTCACAAAATCAATTCTACACATCTAACAATATAGAACTGAAAATTACAAATTCAAATTGCAGATACTTTCAAAAAATACAAACAAAAAGAAAACACACACACACACACACACGAAGAAGAATAGGTACCTGAAGGTAGGGTTTGTCTGGAGATCGAAGCTTTTGCGAATCAGAAAGCTCTCTTGCAATTCCAATCGTGACTTTAGGATCGTGAACCCTCTTTCGTAGATCAAAGCTTTTGCCTCAATGGATTCTCTGATTTGAGCTCTTCATCGTGAACTTGAGAATGATCGATCAGTAGATTTGAGCTTTAACGTATTTCTTTTTTCCTTTTTAAGACTGAAAATTAAAAACGAATAATACCTGACAACTTTTAAGTAGAATTGGTTTCAATTGCCTTTTTTTTCCTTCAAAACAAATTAAAAATAAAAATAAAAAAAGGGAGCTATTTGGTGACACCAATATTTACTTATCATTCACTACCCTTTGTATGTTAAAAAGTAGCTAGACTTTTTCTTAAACTAAGAAAGGGCAAAGGAAATTAGACAATTCGTATTTTATAAAACAAAAAATACTTGACAACTTTTAAGTTGTCACCAATTGAAATTCCTTTTGGTGACAAGTAATGACTTGTCATTCAGTCCCCATTATATGTTTAAAATAAATAGTTGGATTTCTTTTTAATTAAAAAAGAAATTAAATAATATGCCTATTTTATAAAACAAAAAATTCTTGACAATTTTTAAGTTGCCACCAAATAAATTCCTTTTGGTGACAACAAAATTGATAAGAATTGCCACCTTATTAAACTCATTAAACCTGTGACATTTTTTTAGCTCGTTATTAATTATGAAGTATTTAGTGATAATAATAAAAAATATAATTGTCACCATATTAAAAATTTTCTTGACAAGAATTTTTCTTGTCACTTTATGTGTGACAATACATATATTGTCACTATATAAAAGTTTTTAAGTGACAAGAAGTATTTTATCGCCACCATATGGATATGAAAATAAATCGTTGTGATTAATTTTATTATTGATGACAAAACAATTGTATTGCCACTAATTATGATTAATTAATGACAATTTTTATATTATCACTTAATTTCTTGTCACTAAACATATTTTTTCTTGTAGTGACAACATAAGACAAAACACTAATTATAAATTAAGGAGGGAGTGCATGCTTAAAGATGTTATAAATGATAGCAGGATTCACACTTCATACTAACCACAATAGGGGAAATTCTTACCCGCACCGGGTTCGGCCACACCATGACTAATTAGGTGGTGAGTGTTTTACACTTGCCATGTGATTGGTGTACAGTTTACGGAGAGTGACCAATCACATCACAAGTATATTAACACTTGTTATATGATTGGTTGGGTGCGGTCAAGCCGGGTCTGGGCAAGAATTTTCCCCACAATAGATAGCCAATATAATCAGAAAGTTCATCAATATCAATGAAAAATATACTGAAACATTCCGCTCTTTCACCTTTCAGCTACATTACAAAAGAGGGGGTGCATTTTATTGCACAAGCAGAAACGTTCTCCTAACCAAAACAAAAAAACAAGCAGAAAAGTTCTTGATGGGCGAGAAGTAAAATACACACGACAGGGAATTATAAATCAAATTGTACTAATTCCTATGGACTTAATGCCAATTCGATATTATCATACACAAATACCACCAAAAGGACACCGCACGACAAAATATAAAGAATCACATCAACACTCCAAATATCACCTTCAGGTCCATAATTTTGCTTCAAAACCTCAGATATCTAATATTTCATAAATCAAATATGAATCTCCAAAACCAAAAACCACGAAATTTTTTTTCAAATGTTATCATTTTACTAAGCATAATCCTCCAAGAAAACAAATTTCTCGCTTTTTATTTTTACCTACACCTCCCCTGCTAAGTCAAAATAAATACATAAAAATGGGATAGTAATATTTCCAGAATAAATTAACTCAAAAGTGAGTTACAATTCATATATCATAAAGAAGAAACAGCAGGAAAGCTCTAGAAAAGTACAACTTCAAATTGACAAAAGAATTTCGTCATAGGCTTCTAACCATTACTGCATTGGATATCATTACCTTCACTACATTAATTTGGGATCGCAAATGACGATTAATTAAAAGCCATACCTCCAGGATCCTTTGTCAACTGCAATTTCAACGCTAGTAGCAGCAGCAAAGCAAACAATTGACATACTCGAAGTCATAGCTCATGAGTGTAAGTGAGAGAGGGAGAGAGGTAGGGGAGAGAGAACCGTGATAAACACGCATGCTAAGGCCACCGACCAGAGAGAGAGCGCTGTCGATCGAGAGACAGAGCACCGCCGATCGAGGGAGATAGAGAGGCCCTGTCACCTGGTTTTTCTCTTTTCAAAATAGAGAGGTTTAGCTACCCGCGGTTTAAAAATACTTGCGACGGCTTTGTGATCACGTGGCCGTTGCAAATTTTGAATTAGATGAAAGCCCACCAATTCTGTCGCTGGACTACGCGCGGCCATCACAAACATGCTAAATTTGCGACGGAGGTTAGTGCCGTCGCAACATTCCGTCGCAAATTGCGATATTTCTGGTAGTGACACCTCCCTTGATTTTAGGTGAAATTATAAATAATTCCCTTTAGTTTCAAAAATTACAAATACCCGCTAAGTTATGTATAAATTTAACGAAAATAATCCTTCATCAAGGCAAGGCGGAATTGCAAGTTGCATCCGTTATAAGAAAAAAAAAATAGTATTAATGATAAGATATAAAAGTGACAATAGAACAATTGTCATCAATAATTGTATTAAATAACAATATCTTTTTATTTTTTTGTAACTAATTAAGTTTCTTTAGTAACAACTTAATTTTATCTTGTCACAATATTTATTCAATGGTGACAAGAATTAATAGTTTAGTGACAACCATTAACAATTAGTGAGATAAACATAGTAACAATTTGGCGATAAAAAAAAATTGTCCTTGAGATTTTGTGATAAGATTCTATTGTAACTAAGTTGCCATCATATGTAAGTTATTAATTATCAATTTTACACTTACTGAGCGAGTGTCGCTCACACCCTAATAACCATTTTGAAGAGGATAGTATCGAGAGAGATGACGAAAATCAATTTTGGGGTTGGTGATTCAATGGAAGTCATCTTTGCCTGGATATTATAGTCAATGTTATTTAGTTATGTCATTTTCTTTTAAGACTTTGATTTTTGGAGACTATTGTAGATTAGTTTTCTATTTATGTTTTGAGCTGGATTGTAATAACTAGAATTATTATCATTTCCGTTGCGATGTTTGATTAAGATTTTTAATGAATATTTTATGATTTTAGTATGTTCTGATTTTCGTGGCTTGGTGTCTCTGAGTTCTTTCGGGCTAAGGGGCATCATCATGCCGCGTTCTGGATTCGGGGTGCGATATTATACCCAACATAGGAGTACTAAGACTCGCCATGGAGTTGACACTTATATCAAAGTATAACTGTCCATATACAAGAGTACTATGAAATCTCAAGTCTAAAGACTAGTTAAAACACGTCATAAGCTCATAAAATTTCCTAATTCTCTTATTCTCATTTAAGAGTTTACAGGTGGGATCCTCAGTAAACTCATTCCCTAATGAGCACCCATTTATGCATACGAGTGTCACCACACTCGATGTCCATGAAACAAAACATTCTCCAATTTGAGGTACATCATAAATGCAAGTCTTTTAGTGAGTCAAGCCGATACCCTGATCTTAATTAGACTCAATGACTTGAAGTGATTTTGATCACACCTTAGAAACTTGTTTCAAGACTTCCATCTTTATGCGAATCCAAGTCCCATAGTTTAAATGTGATCATGGAGATTCAACCACATATATTACATACAAATAATATAAATAATTCTATGTGATGAAAAAGGCCATAAAGTATGAAATTTTCAATTCATTATTTAATCAAAGAGATTGTTTGATGCAAAGAGTAATCAACAAGATAAAATATATTGGCTTGCTAATCACACAATCACCATCATTGCTACAACCCACAAGGTCCATGTAGATTTCTATTCCCCATCCAAAATCTATCCTATTTAATTTCAGCGTCAACCAACTTGTAACCAGAACAAAATTGATAGCACCTATACATAAGGGACTACGCTAATTTTTAAGAAGAATACTTTTTAAGAATAAAACAGAGAATTCTAATTGGAATTGATTTTGTAGAAACATACATCATTTTTTTACAAGAAAAACTGATCTAATATAGATAGAATAACTGATTCTATCATTTTGCTAGAAAACTGAAAAACTAAAAATACAAATTATTAATCAACGTTATATTATTATTTAGATATAGTGCAATATTTAAGCACTTATTTAACACTCCTCCTTGCTTTAAAAGTTACAAACTCCAAGCTTTTGCCTTAATTGCTCAAATTTGCTGACTGATAGTGGCTTGGTGAAGACGTCAGCTAACTGATCTTCAGTCTTGCAATAGAGTAGAGTCAACTTGATTATCCACAAACAACTCAGTGCTTTTATCTTGTTCGATGTGTAAATCAACTAATATTTTCCTTAGCCACAATGCTTGATTAATTGCTGTTGTTGTGGCTACAAACTTTGCCTCTGCTGTATATTACGCCACAATAATTTGCTTCTTAGAACACCGCAAAAAAACTCCAGAGCCAAAACTGAAACAATATCGTGAAGTACTTTTCATGTCATCAATAGAACCTGTCCAATCACTATCGGAATACCCTAGTAGTCTGAAATTTTGGCTCTTCTTCAATTTGACACTATAGTTGACAGTACCTTTGATGTATTTAACAACCCTTTTTGCTGCCTTTAAATACACGTCGCTGGCATAATGCATGACCTGAGATAAAATACGACATTAGACCAAGTCTGTCATCTCAAAAACATTCATCATGTCCTTCTTGAAATCATCAATAAGCATAGAGTCGCTTCCCTTTATCAAAAGATCATCCATATAAAAAGAAATAATAAGAGTAACAACGCCATGGTGCTTGATGTAAAGAGTAGATTTTGAGAGACTTTTTTCAAAGCATATTGTAATCAAATGATCATCTATTCGACTGTACGAGGCCCTTAGTGCTTGTTTAAGGCCATAAAGTGCCTGCTTTAGCCTATAGACCTTTTCTTCTTTGCCTTTTTCCACAAAGCCTTTAGGTTGCTCAGCATATATTTCCTCTTGTATGAAACCATTAAGAAATGTTGACTTGACATCCATTTGGTACACTTTCCTATCCATTTGGGCGGCAATTGCAAGTAGTAACCTGATTTTGTCAAGTCGAGCAACTGGGGCAAATGTGTTAAAATAATCTACATTAAAAATTTGATCATACCCTTAACAACAAGCCTCGCCTTGTGCTTGTTAATAGAACCATCTGCATTTAACTTGGTTCTAAACACCCATTTCACCCCAATTATTGTGCTATCTTGAGGTTTGTCAACACTACTAGATAAAATAGTTTTAAAACAGGTTTTAGCCACGAATTTGGGAAAAAAAATTTTGTGGCTAAATAAAATAATCACGAATTTCCAAACACAGGTAGGTCGTGGCCAAATTTGGCCACTTAATTTTGAATAATGTCAGGCCGTGGCTAATGGCCACGGATTAGCCGTCGCTTGGCCGTGGCTAATCTGCCAAAAAAAAAAAAAAAACACTAACTAACCCCCACCCCCCAAAGAGCCATATTGATAATTGTAATATTTCTTGCACTCCATGGGATTTGAACCATGGATCTCATAATTGTAATTATAACATCAAACCACTAAGTCATTTGACATCTTTGGTTATGAAATGATTTTTCTTATATTTAACATATATCTATATTATAGTTTGAATGTAAATTATCTAAATAAATTTCATTAATTTTATCTATTTTTATAATTTATTAGTTTTACTAATTTTTTTATTATTAACCAATTGCTATTTTTTTATTTCAAATATTTAGTTAAAATATTTATATCAACAATTTCAAATACTAATCTTATTTCAAATAATCCTAAATCAATTAAAATACGTAAATCAAATATTTTAATTTATTTTATTGAATTAGTTATTTAAATTAACTTTTGTATACAACATCTTGAGTTGAAAAATAATTTTTGACTAGTTAAATCAAACTCGCTTTATTTTTTTGTTCATAAATGTATTTACGTATGGCTCTAACTCTATATTGTGGGATAACTTTCATAATTTAATGAAATCATTTATTTTGACAAGTAGTATCATGACCACCGGAGGGGTTGTAGCCACATTTAATCTTATATTCTAAATAAGTGTTTCAATTATACGACAATTTAAAAGATTTATTTGAGTAATAATAGTAAATTAAATGAGGGTTATTATTATTTTTTTTATATATAATACAATACTTATGGAAACAAATTAACACGTTTGTATTCAAAGAGCATATTAAATCGAGTACGAATAAAATAATTGAATGGTAAAACAATAGAATACTCACGGCCAATTCGTGGCTAAATAAAAAAAAAAAAATTGGCCATGGATTAGCCATGGCCTGGTCCTGGCTAATCCAGATCGGTGTCCATTTGGCCATGGCCAAAATTGATCGATGGCGTGGTTAGGCCGTGGCTAAAAAAAAAAAAAAAAAAAAAAAAACGGACCACGTCTTAGCCACGGCCTGTGGCCACAGTCTGGCTGTGGCTAATCTGTTGTACTACTTTGGCCATGGATTAGGTACGGAAACTCCGTGTCTAATACGTGGCTAAATTTTTTCCTTGGCGTTCTATCCTGCCGTGGCTAATTGCTCTTTTTCTAGTAGTGCAACTAAATCCCACGTTTTGATTTTTTTTTTTTCAATCATATACAGCTCATCCTTCATTGTAGCTATCTAGTAGGGATCATTTTTAGCCTCATCATAACCAGCAGGTCTGCATACTGCCACATTGCATCTTTGATAAATGTCCGCGAGCAATCTAGTGCCTCTAACTTGCTCATCATCCACTAGTTCATTCTGCCATGCATTCACAAGCTCAATTGGGATTTGATTTGCCCTACTTGATTCATCCCAATTCCATTGCTCATTTTCCATAAAATGTTGTTTATCTCGTTTAACCTGAGGAACATAGGTAAAACAAAGACAACCAAACACCCATTTCATTTTGTTGTGGAGTATAAGGAGTTGTAAACTGATAATTTATGCCCCCTTCCTTACAAAACATGTTAAATTGTTGCGAAGTATATTCCTTGCCATTGTCTGACCTCAATGATTGGATTTTACAACCCCTCTCATTTTCCACCTTTGCTTTGAACTTCCAGAAAACACTTGCAGTCTTTGACTTAAACTTTAGGAAATAAATCCAATACATACGGGTTAAATCATCTATAAAAATAATGTAGTAAAGACTACCTTTAAGAGTGGGAGTCCTTTGAGGTCCTGCAATGTCAGTGTGTATAAGCTGCAACTTGTGTGAAGCTCTCCATATTGTCTTTGGAAATGGCAACCTATTTTACTTTCCAAAATAACAAGCTCGATAGTTTGGATGGTGCACATCCAAGTTAGGCATGTTCTTAACAAAATTCAACTTTTGCATTTTGAGTAGACCTTGGTAATGATAGTGACTAAGTCTTTTATGCCACATTTCAGCATTACTTTCTTTAACAGAAGATGCTATCTCTGCTCCTCCTCTAAAGGATCTAATGAAAAAATTTACCTCTCATTTTTACTTTGAACAACTCCATACCATTAGCGTCCTTGATCAAACAATATTTATCTTGAAAAATAACTTTGAAGCCCTTTTCTATCAATTGACCAACATTGAGCAAGTTTTGGTCAATGTCGGGTACGTAAAGCACATCAGAAATGGTCTTTGTGCCCAAATGACTTGAAATAGCAATAGTTTCTCTTCCTTTTACAAGAATGTAGTCACCATTTGCAATTGTAACTTTTGTAATAGATTTTGAATGTAATTCTTTGAAGAGTTCTTTATTATTCCACTACAAGAAAATAGGCGTTTTTCGGCAAAAAAATCTAGCGGAAAAAATTCCGCCGGATTTCTGCCAGAAAAAACTCCGGTGGAACTGTGGAGGAAATAATCCGCCGGATAATTCCGGGGAATTTCGGTGGAATAATTTCCTCCAGAATAATCCAGCGAAAATATCCACTGGACATAATTTTTTTTTTAAAATCCGAGGGAATTCCGGCCGAAATTTTCCCTGGAAAAATAAAAATATAAAAATTCCGGCTGAATTTCGGAAAAAAATTTCACCTGATTTTTTTTTAATTTTTTTTCTGAATTTTGGTCAAATAACATATTTATTCTAGATTACAAAATTTTTATCTAAATTTAAGCATAGCCTAATGGTGAGGCTATGATTCTCTCATCCAAAAGGTCTAAGGTTCAAACTCTATTGAACACAAAAAATTTTAAATTTTTTTCAAAAAAAATTCGGGGGGAATATTCTCCCAGAATTTTTTTTTTATTTTTTCAGAATTTTGGCCAATTTACATATTTATTATATATTACGAAAAATATAAACAAATTTAAGCATAGCCTAATGGTAAGACTATAATTCTTTCATCCAAAAGATCTAAGGTTCAAACTCTAGTAGATACAAAACTTTTTAAATTTTTTCCAAAAAACATTCCGGGAGAATATTTCCCCTGAATTCCCTCGGAATATTTTGGGGAAACTCAAGCGGAATAATTCCGCTGGATTTTTTTTTTTTGAATTTTGGTTAATTTGCATATTTATTATATATTACAAATTATATAAACAAATATAAGCACAACCTAATGGTAAGGCAATAATTCTCCCATCTCAAAGGTCCAAGGTTCCAATCCCATTACATGCAAAGGAAATTTTATTTTGTTACAATTCTTTTTTTGCAAAAGTAACATACTATAATATATATATATATATATATATATTTAATTTTAATAATGGTATACATATGTTTATATCGTATCAATATATATTTTATCCTTGTTATTCCACTATCTTTTTAATTATTTATGATATATTTATGGTCTACATACTGCTATATAGTGTATATATATATATATTAACAAAATAAATAATATGCAAATACATATACATAGAAAAATAATTTTGATTTCTTAAAAAAATTGGAAGAAGAATTTTAAAATAAATTCAAATAAGAATAATGAAATAACTATATAATAAGTATAAACAAAACAAATAGAATACAACTTAACTAATAGCTTGGGGGTTAGTGAATGGTTGGTCATCCACCTTGAGGTCACGAGTTGAATTCCCTCACATACAAATATTTGCATATTTTGGGAGGTACGATTCCCCAGCCAGGCACGCGACGGTGGCGGCGACAGCGGTCGGCTTGGGCCACAGCAGGCAGGCCATGGACTTGAGCATTACTTATTGTTGT
>CM047873.1:24558176-24631807 GCA_026212405.1 Petrea volubilis | reverse complement strand
GCAAATCTTTTTTTTTGGGCAATTAATTGATTATTTGGATTTTTTTGGGATGTGTATTTACATTTTCCTTTAATTTACAATAATAACCAAACAAAATAAAAGACAATTCTCTAAAAAAATCATTTTTCTTATTATTTTCTTTAACAACCAAACAAAATAGAGAATTTTAAAATTCTTGTAGTTTCTTTTCCTTTCTTTAACATTTTCCTTTCCTTCTAAAATCTTAGAACCAAACGAAGCCTTAGAGTCTCAGCAACACAATGTTCCTTTCCAATTAATGAGGCTCTTCTAAAAAGCATGTCCTCCTTTTTGAAAGGACCTACTCAGGCCTCCTCATCAAAATGGGAACTTTCTTGTTGGCTGAATTTCTATTCCACTCCTACTCCATAATCTCACTGTGATTACCTAGCTTATTCTCATCATCAAAGATTTAATTCTTCCCACAAATGCTGATTTTCCCAAAGACTATATTTTTTGCAACATATCAGTAAGCAAAACAAGACCACCAAATAAAAGACTTCTGGCAACAAGTCTAATCAAGAATGTAGACAAACAAAAATAGGCCGATTTAAGATGAAGCCGATATGCAATTGACTGACCTTTTTGCAGTGACTGAGAAACAAGCACAGACGATCCCCTAATTCAGGCATCTTCCCACCATAGTCCACCATGACACACGGTCTCATCCTCGAGCACAAGGCCAAAATATCTGCATAAGGAAATCTAGTCAACAAGGGAACCATCCCGCATAAAGAACAATATAATCACCCAGTGAAGAAATCTCACTCTTACATTCACAAACCTAAGTAACACCATTCTCCCAAGTTCCAATCAAACATACAATCGTACAGGTACAATTACCAAAAATAGTAAATTAAAAGCTGTTCAGCTCATTCCCTGATCAAGAAAATAAATAAACAGTTCATCTCATCACGATTTCATCCATTGCTGCACAATCAAAAACTACTAAAGACATGCCACAGAGATTAATCCAATTAAAAACGCTCCAATTCCCACCACAACAACTAAGAGCACAGAATAACAAATACCCAGTTCATTTCCCAAGGCATAACCAAAAATCAACAGGCAAATAACCAAAAAAAAAAAAAATAATGAAATCGAAATACCAGTTTGAAGACGAAACTTGGAAGAAGGCTTGAGCCTCCATTTGATCTGAGAAAGAGCTGCCTCGAAAACCCTCAAAGCTTCTCCCAATTCTACAGCCTCCATTTCTATCTTCTCAACAAATCACACAAAAATTTTAGTAAATCTTTGCGGGTTGATGCTCATAAGAGCCATGAAAAGAAGATAGACATTGGGTGAAAATTAAAGGGTCGTTTGTTTCTGGTTTAGGTATCTTCACACAAGACTGAGACTGAGAGTTTTAGGAAAATATGATTTTGGTGGGGAATTGGGGTACACCATAAATAACAATAGAGATAAATTTTAGTTTATATATCTTTTTCATGTAAATTTTTATTTAGTTATTACCCCGTTAATTATATATTTTTTTATATTATCATTATAGTGATATAATATGGATATAGATATAATGATATAATATAGATATAGATATAAACATTTATATATTATTGATTCGGTGATTTAAAATTATTAAAAAAAATTAGTATTTTCTCCGTGTCGAGGCATGGAAATAGACATTTTTATTTATATACTATAGAAATTTTAATAGATAAAAAAAAATGGATGGGGATTCGTCGATTAATTTTTTGTAAACAATTAAATTTCATATCTTATTATAATAAAGTAATTGATAATTAAGTATATTCAAAAATTAAATTAATAATATAATATGTTCATTTTTAATTTTAACTGGTATAATTATGACATGAGTTTTTTTTTTTTTTTTTGGGAAAGAAGAAGTCATGTAGAATAAGTATTGATGATTATAATGATTTAAAGTGATTGTTGAATATTGTAAATAGGACCGTGCAAATAAAAACTTATTTTCGTCAATGATTTGAATGGACAAATGTTGAATTTTTTGGATAAAAATGAATAATTATACATTCATGCAAATTAAAATAAAAAAACTATTGGAATTCGGTAAGCGTGAAAAAGTATTATAATTATTCAAAAAAAATATATTTATATACAGATTATTCATGAAATTATAAGTTAGATATCAATTGGCAAAATATAAAAAATCCAATCATATAATTACCACATGAGACATTTTTTTTTTTTTGGGAAAATAGAAATAATGTAGAAATGCCTTTCGATATATACCCATTTTAACTTAATATTAAATAAGAACTTAGTTATCTTTTAAGCATTTTGAGAAGACAACAAAATTAGAAAACATACTATATGGCAATCACCCTTGCTCTGTCCCCCTCCCTAGTCTAGGTTAGTGGCAGAGCCAGAAGTTCCGTTTCATCGGGGCCATTTAATATAGAATATATTAATATATTTATATGCACATATATATACTCATGAATTTTAATTTTTATATTTTGAAAAGAATTCAAGCTTGAATCATAGTTGAATCTTTTGATATTTTGGACAATTTAATTACAACGTTTTATATTTAACAAAAGAAAACTAAAAATCTATTGGGCATAAGACAGTTACCAACAACTTAATCATGAAAGTATGTCTAATCATTTTAAATAAAGTTATATACAAACATAAATTGAAGTATCATAAAATTCTTTAAGTTAATAAACTTTAAAATTTTCTACTTTCTGAATTTGTAGGCATTTAGGTTTCGTTTGGTTCTAAGATTTTAAAAAGAAAGAAAAATGTTAAAGAAACAAAAAGAAACTACAAGAATTTTAAAATTCTCTATTTTGTTTGGTTGTTAAAGAAAATAATAAAAAAAAATAATTTTTTTAGAGAATTGTCTTCTATTTTGTTTGGTTATTATTGTAAATTAAAGGAAAATGTAAAAACACATCCCAAAAAAATCCAAATAATCAATTAATTGCTCAAAAAAAAAAAAGATTTGCATGAAATATATTCAAATAATAAATTAGTTTGAGCAACAAATGAGATGAGAGCTTGAAAAATGAGAAAGTGCTAGAGAGAGTAACATAACTTTTCCTTCATTTTCCTCATCTAATTGGAAGAAAAATACTTTTTCTCAATTTATGCTATATTTTCTTTCTATTTTCCTTTCCTTACCATTTCCCTTCTTTTTCTCCAATAACCAAATATTAAAAAATACTTTTTCTTCCTACTTTCTTTTCCTTTCCCCCCTAAAATCCTAGAACCAAACACAATGTTAGGGACTTTGGGGAGAAGAAATCGATCAAATAAAATTGATAATGAATTGTGTGTACATTTTTTGTCTGATAGGATTTAGAACTTGGTTGGAGCTCGATTTGATTAGTTAAAAATGATGTAATACGTATAAGAATATCAACTTAGACCAACTTGATTCAAAGCTACTTCATTTCACAAGCAAAACCAAACTCAAATAAAGTTTTAAACTTGATAAAAAATTTAATATATTTTGAAATAATAACTTATTCGACTCCACTCAATTTGTATACAATCCTATTATATATGAGTCCCTTCATATGTAAGTTTACAATGTTTTCACTAGAGTCAATGGAAACAATTCACATCAAAACAAAGACAATGATCAATTTTTAATACTTATCACATATCTATCTAAAGGTTTTTTAAGAATCAACCCCCCCCCCCCCCCCTCCTCGCCAGTCTAGGCAATATTATGTATATAGTCAAAAGTTTTGTAATTTTGCCCTTAAAAACATAAGAGTCCCCCGCATTCTCTTCAAATTAAAATTTTTGATTTCGTCCCTAAACTTAACCATCAAGCGATTCGAAAAAGTTACTGCACCCATAAACAGGATTGGAGAAATTAAGATAAAATCGCTACTCATACAGAGGCTCAAACGAGTATCATCGTCCTCACCTAATAAATATCATCAGAGCACTTGTAGACACACCATCATAGCTATTACATGCATGCAAACACTCATTTTACCTACTAAATACATTCACTAACAAGTCTCTTGAGTATAATGTAGTTTTAGTAGCAAGGTGTACATTATATCACCTTACATATTGAGATCAATCAAAACAATCTATGATATCAACCAAGATCAGGCACTGTGAAATACTCTTCTTCGTCGTCAGGAGCTTCGATTCGAGGCTTCTTGTGCGCCGTGTGAAATTTAGGTGCTCTGTACGAGGCCGCGTTGTTAGGCTGAGACACGGGTAGCTGAGGTACCTCTGCTGCAGATACTTCTCCGCCGAAGAGATTAATGTCTGTCAACCACTCAAGCTCGTTAAACTCTAGCTGCTCCTTCTGCGCGAATTGAAACGAGTAGTTAGTATAAGTGGAGCAAGCAACGTTAATAACAGGTTGATTACAAAAAAAGCACTTGAGATTTGGTCTGTTTTTGCAACATTATCGGTGGCATGAAAAATTACATGTACCCCCTTAATATTGAGTTTTGTACTACAAGTCCCATCCTCAACTAGGGGAGGTATCTGTAATATGGGAGAAAAAATTAGCGGGGTATTTGTAATTTTTCATATCACACAGAGTTTTGTCTAGACTGACCCAATGTCAAGGGGTTTCTCGTAATTAGCGCTAGAAAATAAAAAATAAAAAGAATAATTACAGAGCCCTGTCCTAGTAGCTTTGTACAGTCACACAAAGCTACCCTTTTGGTGTCACCATGGCATATACTTGAAATTTATCTCCACACTATAATGACCCCCTTTTATCAGTCATTACACATAGTTTACCTAAACTTTTTTAAATTGTTGCTGCATATACTGAGTATATAAGTCAAATCTCTTTTACTTTCTTTTACACACGCACTCGCACACACACACACACACACACACACACACACACACACACACACATATATATATATATATATATCTGTACATGTATAAAATATAGGTTAATAAATAAATAACTTTCAAGCCCAACCGTGGATCGAACACAATAAAAAAACTTAGTTTTCAAATACACTCATGCCTTTGATTTGTTTGTAAATTCGAGCCGAGCTGAGCTCGAGTCAAGAACGAGCCTTGAAAAATGACCAAAGCTTGGCTCATCCGCATCACTACACTTGCCAAGTGATTAGCTTTGGTTCAACCAAACTTCAGTTTAGGCTAGACTTCTATCAAAATTCACCTAAAAAAGCCATCCCATTTAACAGAACCAGACAACCTTAACGCGTAATGACATAACATTTCTTACCTTGTTGGATGATTCATAGTCAGAAAACTGCAGCAATTCATCGACACCCCAGGACGGCGACATGATGCTAGAAACGTGCTGCTGTGAGGGTGTCTTCAAACCAATCTGTGGTAAGTTCGATTTTGGGGGCTTAGGCTCCATATGGCTCTTAACGCTCTCCTTATCACAACTGTTGCTCAGGGCTACTCTTATCCCGGTGGCTAAAAACCGCTGGTGGTTAGCAGCACGGGCGTTGGCCGAATGAATGGCCTCGTCACAGTTCTTGCAGAAGAGCGCTCTGTCCTCGACACAGAATATGAATGCCGTCTTGTCCTATACGTGATCAGCACAAGACTGAAAGTCAATAAGCAGTAATGGGAAGAAAAAGCTCTTTTTGTGAAAGATTAAGATCAAGAAAAAAGGCAGAACTTAGGATACATATAGTTAGGGGTGTTTGCAAGAACTTAAATTAAGTGTTATTGAGCTTTTCACTTCTCTTTTACTCTAGCAGTTGGAGGAGTGCTTGGACTAACTGCTTCTGCCACTCTTATTGTTAAAAAAGAAAGAAAGAAAGAAAGAAGCTATAAGCTAAAAGTTGAAAGCACCTTCGAAAGAAAGAAAGAAGCTATAAGCTAAAAGTTGAAATAACCTTCGAAAGACAGAAAGAAGTTATAAGCTAAAAGTTGAAAGCACCTTCGACCCTTTCAATAGCTTCTAATTATATTGTTTAAGTTTTATTAAACTTTTAGCAACTTATACCAGCTTGTAGTTTTTTCTATTTTTTTGGCAACTTTAATCAGTTAAAAACTTTTTATATATTTTTGAACTTTAAGCTGGTTCTGTTTTCAAACATTGCCGATTGTTACTACTAATTGTTCTTCCCAAAATCTCTAAAATTATACTATCTCCTTTTCATAATAATTGTTGTTTAAGGTTGTGTCATACATAATATGGAAAACGTAATAGTTGTGATTCCTACGCTCTACTTGATGCATTAAATACTATATTATTTTTATAAAACGACAGATGTTATGAAACAAAAATTTCATTCTAAAACGACTAATAATATAAAACAAAGGTAGCAGTACTCTAAAAATTTAGTAGTTGAACATATTCTTTCAAAAATCTCAACTTTCTTCTTTACTTCAATTTCATATTATAAAGGAAGATGAACAAAATAAATCACATATTCAAACCTACAAATAAACAATATACATAATCAACTTGAACAAATCAAAGCAGGAATATATGCAATCTTCCAAAACTAAACCATTTAATTATCCTGCAGCTTGTCTATGCAACTTAGAGAGACGGTGGAACAGAGCTATATGTATATATATATATATGTATTGTTACTGAAATTCAAAATATTATACATTAATTTTATAAAAATCCAATCCGTGCTTTGTATGAAAATTAATAAAAATTTCTGACTCCATTCCTAAGCAACTCCAATAAATAAACAAAAGGAAATACTGATTATTTTCTCAAATAAATCACTCAAAAAACAAAAAGTAAGAATATATGCAATCTTCCAAAGTTGCACCATTTAGAGATTCTAAATGGTGTTTGAGATTGAGTAAAAAAGCACTTTGGTGCTTTTGACCACAAAAAAAAAACTATTTTGAGTGTTTGATTGGACAACACTTGCTCAAATTAGGCGGAGAAAAAGCAGAACTAGAGAAGCTGTAATCATCTTGCAGCTTGTCTATGCAACTATCCTTTAACTTTGGATTAATGGATGTACCTTGCCTTTAAAAAGGCGTGGGGAGTATACGTAAGGGTTCGAATTCTAACCTTATGTGTGTGTGGATGGAGCATGTGCGTATTATACAAAAAAAAGGAAAAAAGCTTGTCTATGCAACTTTCAGGGACAGTGAAACATACACACACACACACTCTTTATATATGTATTTCTACTGGAATTCAGAATTGACCCCCAAAATAAAATACTTATTTTTTTTCCAATTTTATAAAAATTCAATGCCAGTCTTTCACATAAAAAAATAATAAAAGATTCACTCTCCGTTCCTGTGCAACTCCAATATATAAAATAAAAGAGAGTACTGATTATTTCCTCAATAAATCATATGTATGTATATATACGTACATATATATATACAGAGAGAGAGAGAGGTTTGACATACTTGGCAAATATCACAGGGTGGGAGCTTGTTAGAGAGAGATTGTAGAAGCAGCCTCGGATGTTTGCTAGCAAGCTTGTTCGCAGCGTGCACTTCAACGTCGCATTTAGCGCACAATGCGGCCTCATCCGCGCAGCAAATCACCGTCGCCGGAGCCTTCTCACACACATCACACTGGATCTTCATCTTTTTTCTCAGTTCAAAGATCAAATCTTTACCACTATTTACTGAAATATCACCCACTCACCAAAATCCCATATGCTAAAGAAACAATGATTTCTTGTTTATCGACAAGAATCGGAATAACAAGAAAGAATGATGGGTTCTTGTCAAAAGGGCTTTATCTGATTGATAGTACGTTTTCTTGGGTGAGAAAAAAATTAGGCTATGGATAATGAAAAATCTGGGAAGAGAGAGAAAGAGAGAGAGAGAGGAGTGATTGGAGGAGAGGGATCTTAAGAGGGAGATAAGGCTTTGGATTTTGCACATCAAATGCTAGAACACGGTTAAGGCAGCACAGCAAGATCTCCATTTGTGGCTCTGGGCTGACTAGCTGTTACTAGTGGCCATCAATTATTTTCTTGCTAATTTAATCTCTGTGTGTGTGTGAGAGAGAGAGAGAGAGAGAGAGAGAGTCCATTTTCGCTGACTTTGATTTTGATATAAATTAATAATGTCTCCCACCTAACTGGAGGTATTTAATGAAATGGTCCACTTGGCTGAATCCTGATTGTGGGATTTCGGCACTGAGATTCTATTAATAAATTTTGAATTGTATTTTTTATCCAAAAAAAAAATAAATAAATAAAAAATTGGAAACGTTAGATTTTTCTAGAATGGATTTGTCAATGTAATAGTGTGACAGAATACACACTCTCGACAAGTGTAAGCGATTTTTGCACGTATATACAACATGATTTCCTCAATTGATAGAATTTAGCTTGATAAAATATTTTGTTAGTGCCGCATAGGCCTACGACGCCAATGTACTCGAAATATAAAAAATTTCAATTATATAACAAATATATGGACTTCTCGTTGCTATCACGATCTTATGTAATACACGAAACACATTAAATAAAGCTTCAAACGAAATATACTTTCAAGCACTCCGTCTAATATAGGAAATCGGCCCTTTTTAAGTGCAAATCTATTTTCAAGGTTTCAACTTAAAGTCTTAATCTCAATCAACTAAAAAAAAAAAAAAAAAAAATCTCAAACACGATCCTTATTTTTTTTTTTTAATGAAATTAGTGTATTGCATCCATAACTTATTACAGTCAATTTACTGTATCAACACTTCAAATGAAAAACAAATTATTACAATCATTTACCATCAAATAACAAAGAAACACGAACTAATATACAATAGAAATAAACTAGTACTAAATTAGGAAAATATTCGTATTCATGGGGGAGTCAAACCCATAACCCTTAAGGTTATCGGGCATCCACCTTACCATTGAGACAAGACCTCATCGACTCAAATGCGATCCGTATCAACTCGAATGAATCCACACAAATAGGATTTCAAGTGTCTCTTTAAAATTAGTTCACCAGAATAAATCTTTCCGAATTCTTAATCTTATGTCGGGATTCAATCAAAAAATCTTATGGACTTCCGGTGTTCGTAAAATCAATTTATTCTGACTCTTTAAGATAAATCCTAAACTCTTTTAATAATGATTGAACAAGAAAATTTTGCATATGAATGTAAATATTTGATCCATTGATTATCAATTACTCAAGAATCAAGTGGACATGGAAGAATAAAAAGGGAATATAAATTGTGCCTTCAAAAGACATTAGGGAGCATGTGATTCCTTGCCATGAAAATCACGGCCAAGGAAACAAGAAATTGAAGATGATTTATGATTTGGTAGTGCAGATAAAAAGATAGCCAAAGAAAATTCGTTCTCCAATTGGGGCGAGTGAAATTTGCCTTGCCATGATCAACAAAATTTGGAACCTCTCCTTTTAGGGTATGTAGTATAGCAGACACAAAAGAAAATAGACTGAGACTTTATTTTGTGAACATAAACCATCGTTACTTTTCTATAGGGGCCAACCATACACGTTATATATACTAGTCGTTTTAGCATACTCGATGTTTGTGTAAAATAAAAAATTAATAAAATTTAATTACATTCTTAGATTCAGAGAGTATAAATTATAAAATTTATTACCTTTTTGGTATGAGTATAATTTTCTTTTTAACTATTTTCAATATATTGATTAAATTAATGATAAGTGAAAAATAATTTAAAAGCCTCAAGTATCTACATCAATGTACAGATGTCCATGTACAAGATTACTATAAAAGTCTCAAGTTTAAAGAGTAACTAATGCGTGACATAAGTTGAGAAACTATTGTAATTCGATGTAGAACTAATGCTCCCATTTAGGCAAATTTTGGTGGAATTCTTAGTGAACTTATTCTTTAATGAGCACATACCTGCGTATGCAAATGTCTCCAAATTCGATGTTTAAGAAATAAGGTATCCTCGCATTTGAGATATGTCACAAATTCAAGTTTTAATTTGAGTCAAGTCAATGCCGATGATCTTAGTTAGACTATTTCACTATAAGAGTACCTTAGTTCACATATTAGAAACTTATTTCAGAACCTCCACCCTATGTGAGACTAAGTCCCATGGTTTAATATGATTTAAGAGTTTCAACTGTATGTATAAAGATTTTTAGTATAATTTATACATAGTGATGAAGTTGACGAGAACGATACACATAAACTTTCATTTCTATTATTAATCGAAAAATATGTTTGTTCTTTCATCATTTGTTGAGAATAGTCCCAATGAAAAATACATGTGACTCAACTTGATTACTATACCCTATCAATTGTATTAGTGATTAGCCCATACCCCAACTCGAATCAGATACTATTATAACACAAATTCTCATGTCTATTAAATTTGAAGACATGAAAAATAATACAAATTAAATTTCAAAAATTAAATGAAATAATGCAGTTACAATCTCTAATTGATCCTAAGATTCTTCATTTACGAATTTGGGAATTTGAAAATTCAAATAATTTCAAAGTGAATTTGATGGTTTGATCTTCTTGGAACTTGATTTTATCTTCAATAACATAATTCGTAAGCTTCACCGACTAATTACAAACCAAACGTCAAGATTTTTGATGAACGTTGCTAAGAACGCTATGAACACCATTGATTTGACATGATGTATATTTGTAAAGAACGCTGATTTGCTGGCTTAGCACATTGTCTGCAGATCGAACATCTTGATTTGGTTGATCTTGTTAAAGAACGCTAAGAGCTTCACCTTGGTAATGGTTTAATTATTTGACTTGAAAAAACGTAGACTTGCTGGCTTCAAATATTGATTGCGGATCAAACGTCTGAATTTGATGATCTTTGTGAAGAACGCCACGAACTTCGATTTTATCGCTTCAAATCTTCTTGAGAGAATTGTGGTATTTCCTTCGCTTCTCTTACTTTAAAGACTTCTCGTGCTTCGATCTCTTTTTTGACTTGTAGAGAAGGCCCCTATTTAAAGGTCTAGAGAAGAGTCTCTTGCCATGTTTGCTTTACGAGGTGGCGTAATTCAATTGGTCGGCTTGTATTTGCTAGCGGTTCGTTTTCTTAATGAAAACATGTGATTTAAATTGCCAAGATAATAATATCTAACTTTTCTTTGTTTGCGAGATAATACACTACTAGAAAACACGGTTTTGGCCACGGATTTTTAGCCACGGATAAAATCGGTTGCCAATAGCTACGGAAATGGCCACGGATATTAAAAAAAAACGAAAACATATGGCCACGGATAAATCCGTGGCCAAATTTCCACAATTCCGTGGCCATTTCAATTTATTTAAAAGAAAAACATAAATAAATAAATTTATTTTTTTTTAAAACAAATTTGGACTTGGCCACGGATTTATCCGTGGCCAATAAATAAATAAATTTATTTTTTTTTTAAATTTGGACTTGGCCACGGATTTATCCGTGGCCAATAAATATATATATTTTTTTTAAATTTGAACTTGGCCACGGATTTATCCGTGGCCAATAAATATATATATTTTTTTTAAATTTAAACTTGGCCACGGATAAATCCGTGGCCAATAAATAATTTTTTTTTTAAATTTGGACTTGGCCACGGATAAATCCGTGGCCAATAAATAAATAAATTTAATTTTTTTTAAAAATTTGGACTTGGCCACGGATTTATCCGTGGCCAATAAATAAATTTTTTTAAAAAAAATTTGGACTTGGCCACGGATAAATCCGTGGCCAATAAATAAATAAATTTAAATTTTTTTAAAAAAATTTAGACTTGGCCACGGATTTATCCGTGGCCAATAAATTAATATAATTTTTTTTTAAATTTGGACTTGGCCACGGATTTATCCGTGGCCAATAAATAATTTTTTTTTTAAATTTGGACTTGGCCACGGATAAATCCGTGGCCAATAAATAAATAAATTAAATTTGTTTTTTTAAATTTAGACTTGGCCACGGATTTATCCGTGGCCAATAAATTAATTTAATTTTTTTTAAATTTGGTCTTGGCCACGGATTTATCCGTGGCCAATAAATAAATTTTAATTTTTTTTAAAAAAATTTGGATTTGGCAACGGATTTATCCGTGACCAATAAATAAATAAATTTTTTTATTTTTAAAATTTGGACGGGGCCACGGATTTATCCGTGGCCAATAAATAATTTTAATTTTTTTAAATTTTAAATGACTCGTTTAAATCGCCCGATCCGTACGGGGCACCAAAAGGTTCGAGTCATTTCGAAATCATATTATTTTCATCACGGTTATTATATTTTCCCATCTTATGTGTTGAAAATTACAGTTTGTTTAGCGAGAATACATTTTTCCTCTTTCGGTGACATATACGAATAACTTCGTATTTCGGTATCAATGTGTGCTAACGTTAGTTAACTTGTATAGGAATTATAAAAAATGGACTTTCAAGCAGATTAATTAGTGTTGAAGTTGTATTGCTCCAATCGTACGGTTCCGTCTAACCCAATTAACGAAAACGCACGATTCGCCAAAGTCAACATGAAGTTTTGACCATTGGCCACGGATAAATCCGTGGCCAATAAATAAATTTAATTTTTTTTTTAAAAATTTGGACTTGGCCACGGATTTATCCGTGGCCAATAAATAAATAAATTTTTTTTTATTAAAATTTGGACTTGGCCACGGATTTATCCGTGGCCAATAAATAATTTTAATTTTTTTTTATTTTAAATGACTCGTTTAAATCGCCCAATCTGACATTACGGGGCACCAAAAGGTTGGAGTCATTTCGAAATCATATTATTTTCATCACGGTTATTATATTTTTCCATGTTATGCTTTGAAAATTACAGTTTGTTTAGCGAGAATACATTTTTCCTCTTTCGATGACATATACGAATAACTTCGTAGTTCGGTATCAATGTGTGCTAACGTCAGTTAACTTGTATAGGAATTATAAAAAATGGACTTTCAAGCAGATTAATTAGTATTGAAGTTGTATTGCTCCAATCGTACGGTTCCGTCTAACCCAATTAACGAAAACGCACGATTCGCCAAAGTCAACATGAAGTTTTGACCATTGGCCACGGATAAATCCGTGGCCAATAAATAAATTTGAATTTTTTTAAAAAAATTTGGACTTGGCCACGGATTTATCCGTGGCCAATAAATAATTTTAATTTTTTTTAATTTTAAATGACTTGTTTAAATCGCCCGATTCGACATTACGAGGCACCAAAAGGTTCGAGTCATTTCAAAATTATATTATTTTCATCGCGGTTATTATATTTTCCCATTTTATGCATTGAAAATTACAATTTTGAAAGTATTGATCTAACGATGGCACTATATTTTCATCGCGGTTATATTTTTTGTTTTGAAAGTATTGATCTAACGATGGCACTATATTTTTAAATTTGATTGATTTTATTTTGTCAATTACATTAAATTTAAGTAAATAAATTGATAGTTTGACATACAATGAATAAGATCACTTTAATTTCTTAAATTGAGTCAAAATAATCGATGAAAAATTTCAAATTTTTATAAGGTCAAATTTATAATTTTTTTAATTTTGCTTTTGTATCCAAAAAATATCTGTGGATAAAAGTAAAATTAGAAAGAATTATAATGTGCACGATTTAATATTTTTTAATTAAATCATAATAAGTATGAATTAATAAAATATATTCATATATAGATATAAATTAGTAAAATTTGATAACAAAATTCAATATATAAATGTATATAAATATTCTTGGCATGACATTTTGATCAAGAAGCTCATCCTAGCCTAGCGGTAAGAAGCTTGGTAATATTCCAAGAGGTCTCGAGTTCGAGTCCCACTTGTAACGATAAAAATCAATTAAAGAAATGGGCACGCCGAGCTGGGCCGGGTCGCACCACTGGGCTGGTAGGCGCGCGGGTTGGGCCTGCTGTGGGCGTGGTTGGGCTAGGTCCAGTTTTTTTTTTTTTTTTTAATAATTTTTTTTAGCCACGGATTTATCCGTGGCTAGATTTAATTTTTTAAAATATTTTTTTTATATTAGCCACGGATAAATCCGTGGCTAAATGAAAAATTAAAAAAAATTAATTAATAGTTGGCCACGGAAATATCCGTAGCCAAATTTATCATTTTTTTTAAATTTTTTATTTTTGGCCACGGATTTATCCGTGGCTAAATTTATTTATTTATTTTTAATAATATTAATTTTGGCCACGGATAAATCCGTGGCTAGATTTAATTTTTTTTAAAAATTTTATTTTTGGCCACGGTTAAATCCGTGGCCAAATTGAAAAAATTCCGTGGCCAAAAAATCCGTGGCCACTGTCCGTGGCCTTGTTTAGCAACGCCACATTTGGCCACGGATTTTTTCCGTGGCCAAATCCGTGGCCATTTGCTTTGGCCACGGATTTTTTGCCAAAATCCGTAGCCAAATCCGTGGCCAAATCCTTGTTTTCTAGTAGTGATATTTTCATTGCTAAAATAATAATATCTAGCTTATTTGTTTGCAAGATATTATCCTTATTGCCAAAAATAATAATATCTAGCCTATTTATTTGCAAGATATTATTTTTATTGCCAAACATGAAAATATTCAATTTAATCACCAATTAAATCTTTTATTTAATTTTGAAATTTAATTTGAAAGTTTCCAAAATATAAATAGAAATATAATTGATTATTTTTTAAGAGACATATTACACATGTCAATTTATATTTGGCATAAAATTTCAATGTCTACAACTATAATTCAACCGTCGATAGATCATAACACCTATAAATAATCAATTAATTGTTACATTGAGCAAAATGTAAAATTGGGCATTAAAAATGAAATAGGCAAACTTAACTATTAGATAGACGTATAATATAAGGTACTCATTTGTTAATATTTGAAAAGAAAATAATATCTTTTCAAAAAAAAAAAAAGGGAAAGGAAATATTATCATTATATGAAAAAAAGAAAATTAGGAATTAATTAAGTGATAATGCAAAAATCATTACTAATCTTTACTTATTAAATTATACAAAATTCATTTTATTATTGTATTGATTTTCACAAAATTTATTAGTTATAAAAATTAATTGAATTAATATAAATAATTAGTGTTGTCATAAAACACACACACACACACATACACACACAATCCAGAAAAATTAAGACCATCCAAGTAACTACATACGTGAATAGACTCATTTAAGTATATTTTGTCATGTATGAAAATAAAATATTTTTTCATATGAATTTAAATAAGTATTTGGTTATTCATGTTTATCCAAAAAAAAAAAAAAAAATCTACTACTTATCCAATATTTAAAATAAAATGAATCAATATTCAATTTAAAACAAAGAACAAACTAATTTTTATTCATTATTTTTATTTACTTTAATTTTGAATAATTAAAATTATTTGTCACTTTGGTGTTGGAGGAGTACGCATGTGCCACATGGATATTCTCCAACGACGTGAACCAACCGGGTTGCGCCACCTGAAAGCTAGGACATTGACATGGCACCCTCTGGGTAAGGCCATGTGTCTCCATATGTGCTTGGATCCGAGGAGATATGACCTCCTCGACGACGATCTGCCTCCTGGCCCTGCAGTGGCGTCTCAAGACAAGTCATTCCTCGAATATCTTAACATCACTACGACAAGGCTTTTCACCCCTCCCTGAAGTGGTCCCTTATCACCTCCTTGAAGTGGTCTGCCAATGCAACGATTTCTTACAGACTGTTGCTCCAAAACTTCCACCACACTTGTTAGAGGAATATTCCTCTCACAGACGCCGAAAAATAGGCTATTTCAATCCTAATCTTGCCCATTCTCTCCCGACTTAATATAAATAGAAGGTCTCCACTGTTCACAAGGGTAGGATTCCATTTCTGTACTACACTTTTTTCAGAATATTACATCACCTTTCAATTACCCGTTCGAATTAATTCCATTGACCTGAGCGTCGGAGGATTTTTGCCGGAAACACTTCTGGCTAGACTCATGTGTATTCATTTCTCGTAAATTAGAGACCCAGCTAGCATTCATTACTCATCCTCGAACCTCAAAGTCTTCTGCTCGAATTCAGGGTTGGACCTCATCACACTTAATCCTACATAAAATTTTTAAAAGCTTTTATACCTTGATTATACCAAAATTAATATTTAAACCGAACACATTCTATTATTAAATAAATTTTTTAATATACTTATTTATAGATTTATGTTATAACAAACGTTAATTTATTTTTATCAATTTTTATCCAAATAAAAATTATATATATATTTATTTATTTCCCGTCCTTTGTACGGGGGAAATACTAGTTCTTATTACACATTACGATGACAATTCTTATTGGCATTAATTATTTATCGAAGGGGTCGACTTGGCGCAATCTGCGTCGTGGGATTTGGGGGCGGGGTAGTGAGTATATTTAATTTTGAATTGTGGGATTGTTCAACAATAGATTATTTTTATGTATTGTAACACTCGACCTTGTCAGTATACTTCAATTCCTAGTATCTATTTATGTCGCAAAGATTTGTACGTCGAAGATTTACAAATCATACATTGTGGATGTAGCAGTGTGACAGAATATAAATACTCTTGACGAGGAATCTTTGTTTTTTATTTTTTATTTATTAGCCATATAGTTCATATTCATTGATTGATTAATTTAGAATTGAGTAATATAGAAGCCTATTATGAGGGTGACATTCTCAATCCACCGACTTCATTCACAATTTTAGAATTTAAATAGAAAACTTTGTTTAAAAAATCTAGCATTTCATACCGCTAAACCAACTAGTAGTTGGTGACAAAGGATTCATTTGGGGGTACTAAAAAAAGGGTAGAAATTATTACTACATAAAGAAAAAAATAGAGATAATATATTAAGTAATAATATCAAAATTGTCATTATTTATATATTTTTCGTGATCAAAGTTTTATTTTTGCCACAATAAGAATATTGACAATTGTAAGTAAATTATCAATATTGATAATTAGTGGGCGACGAAAACCTTGTCGGAAATTATGGTATCAATTTTTGTTGTCAATTAATAATCATTAATACTGAAACTTCAAATATAAATCCTCCACCACTAAATAGTATTGCAAACAAAATAAAAACCATGGTGCTCTTAAAGATATCATTAGTTAAATATTATCATTTAATACATGTTATTTGTGGTAATTTTCATATTAAGCACTTTTTATTATTCATATTAGATTTTTTGGTCCTATAACTTGAGGACCATATGTAGCATATGTATGGTATTGATCATATTTACATATATTGTAAGTTAGGTAGGCTAAAGGTGTCATTGGAGGAACTACGAGGTCCCCATCCTTTTATTCATCAAAAATCAAATCATACGAGAAAATTTATAAAGTACATATTAAACTTGAACAATCTAGAAAACCAACTAGCTAAGAAAACATATTTTAAGACTACTGCTTCCTTTAAAATTAAACTTATGGTATCTACAAAAGAATTAAAAAGAGTACTACTTCCTTTTACAAAAACTAAGATAATCTAAGTGATCCTCAAGTACTAGATAGCATATTTGGGCAAAGCCAAAATATGCATATTGGTTTTTAAATATTTATTGTATATTATGACATCATACCGATTGAATGAATAGTCGAACCGATTGAACCAATAGCCCGTAAGATCTCTGATTTTGTGTCCGGTCTGATTTTGAAGAAATTGTACCCTTCATAACAACTAATTGAACAAAGGTCCATGGATCCACTAACGAAACCTCAGCCCAAGATCGAAGTGATGAATTCCTCATCAATCCACATCATGTTGTCCCATACTTGTAAAACCCAATATACTCAATAACAACTAATATCTTTAGCCCACAAGAAAGTTCACTGATGTCCCGAAAACGCCACTCCAGCTCCTAAATTCGGGCTCAGCAAATTAACCAAGAAAGTGGTCTTTTGTTGCCCAAGTAATATTTATTACTTGTCACAAACTATTGAAATTATTCTCCATTTATATAATCTGTTTTTAATATTTTAAAGTTACATTGAAAATCTTATATTCTTAAGATTACATACATCTACTAATATATTTATGAATTATGTCATTAAAAGTTATAGTTTTTCTATAACTCAGTTGTTATCTTAACAATTTTGTTTTTACATTTCTACATCAGATTGGAAGAAAAAAGTTGACATTTATGTCCTTATAACAAATTAAAAGAAATCACTATATATATATATATATATAGTTATAATTCAGTTTGTTCTTCTAAGGGCAAAGTTTCCATTGAACACCGAATTGTATGAGGGACAAACTCCGAGTGTAACTCCCTAATTATATTGATTAGTACATTTTTAAATTAAATATTTATTTTATAATAAAATACTTTATTATTATTTTTTTTTCAAAAAAGAGATAATATTAGATATATTAGTTGTACAATAATTAGAATATGTGAAGTTGATCCTTTATTTCTTCTAGATTTTCTCATGTGACCTTTGCCCTAAATTAAGTGAGATTTTTGCTTACCTAATACATCAAATCTTTTTCATCCAATCAACACACTATCTGGCTTTGTATTCTCTAAATATCATGCACTACAACCTAACTTTCATCTTCCAAAATTTGCAAGGAACTTGCTCCAAAAAGAAGGAAATAAGCTAGCTACTCTGCTGTACAAATTTGTGGTTGGATAGGTAATTGTAAGTTCCAATAACCCTCTCAATTTTTGTTAGAATCACTCCAAATTAATTCATATCTATTCTCCTTACTTCGTATTGTTCCCAAAATCAAATAGGTGCCCAACATTCCTCATGGTTTGAATTGGAGACGAACCCGAATAGGCTACTTACTAGATGTAGAAAACATTTCAACAATCTTTTAAGCTACTTTCAAGCTCTTTATCTCATTTGTTAGTTTTCCAAATCTAGTATACGTCCGTACCATTAGAAAGCTTGCAATGTCAACTTTTGATGTGTCTAGTTTCAATCAAAATTTATGTTTTCTAGATCTGTAGAAAGCGTAAAAAATGGTTGCTTTGTTTCGGATTACTAAAACATGATGTGAGTAGCTTACTTTGAGCCCTAATAACTATTTAATTTCTTACTCAAATTAGACAAACTTTATGTCTCTAGAAAGCTTGAAAAATATACTTTCAACTCAAAAAACACCTCAAACATGATCCTTATCAACTCGAACGAATCCATGCGAATATGAATTCAAGTGTCCTCTTTTAAAAGTTGGGTCATACAAACAAATCTTTCTGTATTCTTGATCCTATGTTGGAAGTCAATCAGAAACCTTTCTGGACTTCTGGTGTCAATAAAATCAAGTTACATCAAGTTATTCTAACCCTTAAAATAAATCCCAAATTCTTTTTAACTGATTGAATAGGAAGCTACATGATTCTGTGTGTTGGCATTTAATATATAAGGCATTTATCAGACCATTACATAGGCAGTGACATTTATGTATGTCATGAATATAGTAATACCAATCATGCAAGCTAGTTAGACACATAAGTGAAAGTTGTCTATTTAACTCTAATACAGAAGGCAAAACTACTTAACGATTCCTGGGGTTGTCTTGACAGCGAATTAACAAGTTTGTTACTGAGGTCTTGAACGTGCAACTATATCAGTTATCGTGTCAGGTCAGCTATCCTGAATTTCCAGAAATACTTCCATATATCAGAATCGAATGGTCAAATGGGTAAACGAATACAACATGCCTATTGGGCCCAAAATTACTGAATGGGCCGAACAAGCCCCCACGGTCACGGTCCAACCTAATCGAGCACTCATACCTCAGCCTTGCTTCCTCGCCAAGTGTACACGCCCACGCTAGGGCACAGTGGGCACTGCCTGCGCGCGGTGCTCAATTGTGCACATAGGTGCTTGCTGCACTCAGTCTGTACGGTGTTAGGCATGGTGCGCCCAAGACAACACTTTGTTGTTGCATGCACGCGCACCCGGTCTTCATGGCGCATGGTTCTATACCTTTGGCGATCTGTGCACGACATCCCTTCCCACACAGAACATCCCACACATTACACAAGCCCACAAACACGCCTTCCCACAATCACACACACATATAAACCCAAGCACGCACACGGCATGACATGGAATGGCTCTAAGCAACATGCAAGCACTCACACATCTACACAACAATGCATGCATACTCATACATACCCCACGCACACACATAGCCCTAATTACGTACGCACACCACAACACACACGCGACACAATGCTTGCACACCCGCACACATAGCGTATTGTAAATCTTTAGATATCAAACTATAATTAGGTACTTGTTCCCCAAAATTTTATTCTCGAATTCATATTTGTAACAAAACATATATATATATATATATTTAAAAAAAAAAACAGAGAGAGAGAGAGAGAGAGAGAGAGAGAGAGAGGCAAAGAAGAATGAGTAAACAAAATCTTCTTCAATTCAATATTATACAACTTGCAAGACTCAAACCTCCCGAAACAAGAAAATAAACGAAACGAAAATAATATATATAGGACAGACAAGAAAATAAACCAAAAGAAAAAATATATAATATATAGAATCTTTTCTCAAAAGGTCGAATGCCTTCATAACCTTGACTTGGGGTGATAACCTTGAACTGGTAACTCTATGCTTTCATAAAATAGTTTCTTGAATGTTTCCATACGCACTTCTTGAAGGCAAGCTACAACATCAACAGATCCATCATTGTCATGCCCATTGGGGATAATCAAACAATCACCATCATTGCCACAACCCACAAGGTCCATGTAGATTTCTTTTCCCCATCCAAAATCTATCCCATTAAATTTCAGCGTCAACCAACTTGTAACTCCAACATAATCAGGGTTTTCATTATTGGAAAGCCCCTTATTCTGATCAGAATCTACAGGTAAGCTCCAGTGTTGGAATGAAGACAAGTCATCCACATCTTTCAAGAACTTAATGATCGTTTTCACGTGCTCATCCGTGACCTTATTGATGGCTTCACGGATTCTTTTAGCAGCATAAGATAATGGCTTACACAATAAATAACCGGAGCAATCCAATGCCGCCACTTCGATAATTGCATTTCCAAAGTAATTTTGAGGCAATGGGGGCTGCATGTGTCGCCGTATGTCGACGAACATACTTAGCCTCGTCTGCTGCTCAGCCCCATGCTGCCGCGCTTTGCACATGCATCTCCAAATGTGGGCTGTTATTGACTCGTATCGTGTGAAACTAGATTCCCCAAGCCCCCTGCTCTCGTTGGCTTTCCTTTTCAACATTTCCACCTCGAATTTTGTTAACCTCAGAGAAGCCCGGGTGATGGTGGCGGAGTTTTCAATATCCTTGTGGTAGCCCAGCTGAAACATTAATTACAAGATTGATCAATGAGGTTTGTCTCAAGATCTTTTGTCATACTTAATAGATGGTTATTGGACAAAGGAATAATTATCCCAAAATTCGTCTCAATTTCAGAAAAGGAGAAAAAAAAAATGAACCGTCTATTTTTTGAAATCATAATTACAAGGAAATTTTTTATCCGCACAGGGACTAATAAGGTGGTGAGTGTGTTACACTTATCATGTAATTGGTGTATAGTTTAGGGAGAATGAGCAATTAAATAGCAAATATATTAATACTTGCTATATAGTGGTTGGGTGGAGGCAAGCCGGGTTTGGGCAACAATTTTCTTTAGGGATAATTGCTTTTTTTGTCCTTTACATTTAGGGATGTTTTTCGATTTTACCTTCCCCGTTCCAATTTTATCAATTTTGCCCTCTCTGTTTATAAAATTTTTCAATTTTGTCCTCTCTGATTATCAATGTTTCGATTGTCGTTCGATTTTGGACATAACTGCTTGCCGGTGATGACGTTGCGATTTTCTGGTCAATTATGGTGATGATCGGAAAAATCGCAATTTGCGGCTTGGAAAATTGCCACATCATCACCGGTGAGAAGTTATGTCCAAAATCGGACTGACAATTGAAACATTGATAATCGAAGAGGACAAAATTGAAAAATTTGAAATGAAGAGGGCAAAATCGAAAATAGGCTAAACCTAGAGGACATAAATTACAATTATCCCATTTTCTTAATTACGAATAGCATAAGTTATTAACCGTTTCAATTACAAAAAGGCCCTTTATTTATTAGTGCATGTCATAATTAAGGTAATTGTAAGTTTACTAGGTAAAAGATGGAAAAATTCTTACCTGCACCGAGTTTGGCCACACTTGAACTAATTACGCGAAACTAATCACGTGGTGATATTTTACACTTGCCATGTAATTGGTGTATATTTTATGCAGAATGACCAATCACATGGCAAGTATACTAACACTTGCTACATGATTGGTTCGGTACGGCCAAATAGAATTTGGACAAAAATTTTCCTAAAAGACATCTTCTGTAATTAAGATAGTCCTTATGTACTTTTTCTATTATCCACAAAAAATGCTTGAATTTGAATTACATAATTAGTTGGTAGATATCCGTACAAGCAAGGCAATTATAAAGAATGAAACAAATAATGTAAAAGGAAAACATGTTAAAATGTTCCATATTATAACCTAACATCTTAATATTAATACTTCCCTTCATTTAATAATATTAGTTGTTTAAGCTACATTTTTTTCACACAAATTAAGGAAGAATTTAAGAGTGTGCCATAGTTAATAGCTTTAATCCTATTATGGACTTATTAAAATTTTAATAATTTCAAATAAATGCATTAAATATTGACTTGAATAGGCTGTATGAATGCCACTATGAACGTTATTTATTTGAAATGACAAATATTTTGAAACAAAACTAAAATGTTGAAATGATAGATACTGTGAAACTCACCCATCATAATTGGTGGCGCATCAAACTTTGCAGGAGAGTATGAGCCCACATCGCCAAGCAATTCCCGACAGAGAAAGGGCTGTGTATGAAGCGGCTCTCCTCAAGCAAGTCTTGCCCACTCGTCATAGAAATGGAAGGCACTTTGTCCGTCCATAGCGGTACGTGACATTGCCAAGCCAAGGCAAACCCCACCGCACTTGAACATAGTGACCTTCCCGGAAACCAAAGGAAGTTGTTGTTGAGTAGTTACATCAATGGGAGGAACAAATAGGTGGTGCTGATCTGAGTCTCTAATTAGCTTATCATCCAATGTGGCATCGGACTCGGCTTCCGTGAGGTGAACCCCCGTGCCATTGCACTCGATCTGGACCCGCCCTCCGCCGGCTCCTATCCGGCTTAAGCGACCTGCTAATGGATAGAATGGTACTAATACTTTGCTCAATGAGCTTTTGATGGTCTCGAAAATGGCTTCCTGATCAATAGTTTGCCCATTTTTCTCGTACTGGTTTGTAGAGATGGATTAACGAGACATAGTTATAAATGCTGCCTATTTGATCCAACTCTGATAAAGGTATAGAGCCACTCCAGGTGGGTTCGGCTGGTTTCACCAAATAACAATTCTTCACCTTCACCTTCACCTTCATTTGCAGAGATGTTGAGCAGACTTTGTATGACTTAGGCTAACTTGTTTTTCAGATAGTTAAGCAATTAAAAATCAACAAGCTAGTGCGTACCGTGTATTCTAGGATGCTCCGCGTTTCAGGTTTGATTTGTTTTATACAAGTTGTTCACCATAAACAAATAGTTTATCAAGATTTGATCGGATCAACGAGCAACTTATTTGTAATAAATTAATCTTAAACCATATTTCGTTTGATACTGTATCATTATTATGATTATGCTAATCCCAACTGATAGGGCGACTTGGCCAATCTCTGTTAAAAAAAAAAAAAGTAATTTTCAATTTGGATAAATAATTGAACCAAATCTAATTCGGTAGGTTATGATTTGCAATTTCAAATCAAAATGGCTGGTGGCTTTGTCTGCTCAGTACAAATTAAAACATGTAACTAAGACGGATGGTGTGTGTTTGGTTGGTACAATACAGGCAATTAAGGAGTCGTTTACTTCCTATGTTAACAAAGGTTAGTTTATTTTGATAGCTGTTGTCAAACGTTTACTTTTATGGTGTGGGAGACCTGCCTTTTCCCGGAGCCCCGGGATAAGATTGGTTTATGGTGGGGTAATGTAACCCTCCAATTTGGGCGGTCTAAATTAACCATTCTAAGCTGGGTCACTTGAATGACTGATTTACCCCTGGAAATTGAAATGAAAATTCAGTTTTGCCCATTGTTGTGTTGGCAAAATTCATTCACCAGATCTCATTAACATTCCATACCACATTCAAGATCTAGGGTTTGTGTTTCTGTAACTGGTATCTCGCATGTTGGGTGCTGCGTCCCAGTATCCATTCACCTTTACCAGGAACTAACTACAACAAATCACGACGGCAATGAGCATGGGAGACCACATGTAGGTGTGAGTACAGGATTGTGGCCCCATCCTCTTCATTCATCTGCAGGTCCGTCAATGGTGACTGAGAGTAGTCCATCTTACTTGTGAAAAATGGGGTTTTCGGCCTTCGATTTGCCGATGGGGAATAGTAATATCGGGCTCGAACCTATGAGTTTTACTTCTATTTTGGGTGTTAATAGTGGCCAGCAACAGCTCGCTGGGTTGGAGCTCTGGCTATTGCAGGAGGGCAATATTGGGATTTTGAATCATCCTCAGGCATTTAGCCAGATTTATCAGCAGATGGTGGACCCGGATCGAGTTGTTCATCATTAGCAACAATATCAAAATCATCTCATCATCAAGAACAACAGCCGGATTTATCAGCAGATGGGCATGGGCGGAGTTCAAAGGATGATCATTCTCAAGAATCAGCAATGAATTTCTTTTGTATAAAGGTTTGTTTTTCTTTTTAGGGGTGATTGAGTTGATGATTGGTCTTGTTGTGTATAATTAAACAATGGATTTGGTTATATTTCAAGAACTTCACCCCAATTTTATTTTTTGTTTTTTTTTTCCTGTTCTTATGTAATTTAAGACACAGTTTTTATTTTTGTGTATATACCAAATGTTTTTAGTTGTTACTATATTACAAGAGTTGATTCTGCTATGAAATTTTAAGGTGGGACTATTAGGATCAATGGGTTTGAATTTGAGCCTAAAACTTCTTTTTTATGTTCAATGGTCTGTTCATCATGATTCAATTACTGGATGGTTATACTCCGAATTTTCTCCGTGCACCTCCTCTGCCCTTCCTTATGCTTGAACGCAAAAGTCGGCACATGCTTTGAACGAAATAGGGTTTTACAGTGGCCATCCACCATAAGGGCAAAGTGGAAAATTAACATATTAAACTTGATGAATGAATGAAATGAAGTAAACATAGAGGTGGTGCAAGGTTACACAAACCCTTACTAACCAACAAAGTAAATGTCTAATAACCTATGAGTTAACCGTGGATAACTCATGTCAGAAACCACCCCCAAACCAAACCTAAGTTAACCAAAACCAACAAAGTAAACGATTCCTAAGAGTTGAAAATGAGATGTGATTAAGGCTAAAAATGTAACAGACAAAAAAGATAAAAAAAAAGAGTGCAAATTGTTGTGAAATATATTATTAGCATTTTTGTAATTAAAAAAAAAATGATTTTCAACATGAGCATGGGTTGCTTATACGTGAATTTATGCGGGAAGATGGCACGCTTGAATTTGAGGGAAAAAAAAATTATATCTATGTTGAAAATATAAAATTATCCCTCATTCCAGATATCAATTGAAACTTATTCCTTTATTAATTTTACTTTTTAATTCAGTTATTAATTTTTATGTTTATTAATATAATATAATATAATTTCGGGACAGTTACACAACACACACTACTAGAAAATTCCGATTTTTTTGACGGATTTCTGCGACGAAAAGTGAACAATTCGTCGCAAAATACTGTCCGTGACCACATTTATGAATTTTTTGTGACGGCCATGCGACGGCATTGGCGACGGTCTACGCACTAGCTTTGTTGTCCGGGGGAAGGGCATTTTTGTGACGGCCAGGCCGTCACAAATCTCCATATCGTTTTTAAAAAATTTGCGGACGGTATTGGCCGTCTCAAAATCTGTTTCTCATGTTTTCCTTTTATGTCGGTTTTTTTTTGTTGGGTTTTTTCTTTTCCCTTTTTTGCCTTACATAACCAATATAATGTATAAATTAAAACTAACCAACATTCAGTTTATAAAATAACTTGATCAAACAATTACACCAACATTTAAAAAGCCTATAAAAAAATATAATATAACACTTATTCAAAATATTCTTACACAACCACCCCTCAAAAATAAAGCATCGAACAAGTACACAATTTTTAATTGTAAATTATATAGTCAAACATTCAATGGGCATCATCTGCTATTCTAATCGCCATCATGACAAACCCTTTTGCCCATCATCTCAGGCATCAAATGCTCCTTCCACCAAAATTGGAGACCTGTTTTGAAGCACTTTGACCATACACAGGGAAGAAGGAAGTCAGGATGAAAAGTTGTTAATTACTGGAGCCACGCCACGCATTACGTCATCAATCAACAGAACTTGGTCCTTAAACCTTTTTCAAACAGATATAACTGCAAGACAAGTGCCCACAAAAAATGTGAAATCAGTAAGACAATTGACAGAAATATCGAGCAAATCATCAACAGAGGAAGTTTACGACTTTAATAACACACTACTAGAAAACAGCCTTTTAGCCACGGATTTGGCCACGGATTTTGGCCAAAAATCCGTGGCCAAAGAATAAGGCTACGGATTTGGCCACGGATAATTTCCGTGGCCAAAACTGGCGTGGCTAAAACTGGCCACGGACATTGGCCACGGATATATGGCCACGGAAAATTCATGCAGTTGGCCACGGATAAATCCGTGGCCAATAATAATAATAAAAAAAATTTAAAATTCTTATTTAGTTTAAATTAAAAATAAAAAAAAAATAAAAAATTTTTTTATTTGTAGCCACGGATTTATCCGTGGCCATATTTAAAAAAAATAAATAAATAAAATTTTGGCCACGGATAAATCCGTGGCCAATAATAAAAAAAAATAAAAATTTTAATATTGTGGCCACGGAATTATCCGTGGCCATATTTTTATTTTTTAAAATATAAATAAAAATGGCCACGGATTTATCCGTGGCCAATAATAAAAAAAATAAAACGGTTTTACACTGGCCACGGATAAATCCGTGGCCAAAATTTAAAAAAATTTAAAAATATTATTTTTTGGCCACGTATTATAGCGACCGAAAAATCCGTCGCCACATTTACATAAATTTTCAATATTTTATTTATTTTAATATACCCCAAAACCTGCAATTTTTTCGAATATTCAAAATACCAACAAATCTAAATACTAACAAACAGTATATCAATGTAATACTAATAATCCATATAGCATATATATAATTAATAATTAATATTATTCGATAAGTTTAATACATGAAATCGATCATACATAATTATTCATACAATAATGCATATATAAATGTTTTTAAAGATCAACAGTCGGAACATCATCGTCTCCACCATCCTCGTCATCATCATCGTCGTCATCGTCGTCGTCGTCGTCATCGTCATCGTCATCCCGAGCAACAGGAGCAGACGAAGTAGAGCCCTTCTTACGCCGCGGAGCTAATCGACGCGTGAGTTTCTTTAGGTTGGCAGCCATTAGGGACACAGTTTTCTGAAGACCGGAGATCTCCCGACTATGCTTTTCTTCCATCTCGGCCATCTTCTGACTGTGTTTCTCCTCTAACTCGCCGATCTTCTGTGTGAGCTCCTCTGCCTTGGGGTCAACCCAAGTATTCAAGTCGGTCCATGAGCCAGAAGACTCAACTGACACGGTAGAGGGTCCACCGGCAACCCCATACCAACGACCTTTCTTTGGACCGCCGACTGTCTGCTTCCAAATCTAAAACGTATACATATTTTTAATAAAGTGTATATATAAATATGTATATACTTTAATAACTACATATATCTAATAAATACGCTTTTGAATGTTACCTCCAACTTGTCGGGCTGCGGAATAGGTCCCCCCTGTGCATTTTCGACGGCTCGTGAACAAGCTTCGTCATAATTTGTTCTGAAGCTCTCCTGCAAAAATAACATACATAATTGTTATAAAAGCATTTTGAAAAATAATAGGTGACGATAAAAAAAATTATAAAACTACCATAGTAGCCCTTGCTCGGTCATCGACATAATGCTCAGTTCCATCATCCGCAAGTGTACAATGGAGGGTCACAAATGTCTCGTCTACTGAAGGTCGATGTCCATGTTTCTCGGTCTGCAAAAGATATGGAGTAAAATATAATGACAGTAATAAGTTAAAATCGTAAAAATCAACACTACTTAAATTAACTAAATATATTACAAGTAAAAGTAATGACTTACCAAATGATCTTGCCACCTTAGATGAGATCTGGCTCCTCCCTTATGCCCAGGAAATCCCCTGCCGTCACATGTCGATGCTCGGTTTGCCCTGTTCTGCTCCCGTATCCTCTGAAAATCTGGGCTGTCCCATATGACCCGTAAAGCATCCCAAGATTCCTCACCTATCCAATTGGGCCTACGGTTATCCCTACGAGCTTTAGCCAATCTATTTTTCAGAATTTCCGAGCCCTTATGCTCGAAGTTCTTCCAAATTCGGCTCAAATGATCAGGCCGCCAAAAGAATTTTGTCTAACAAAAAAACAAATAAAAAGAATCATATACGAACAAATTATACTAATAGTTTTTATTTAAATTAAGTAAATAGACATACCTTAAACTGGGCAAACCACATCTCACGAACATCTAGGGGGATCTTTTTCCAAGTAGGCCACGGTCGCTTGAAACCATTCTCAAGTATCCGCCCGATCTCCTCGACACATTTCTCTTCGAGATCAAACCTATTATACAAGTTAAAAAAATAATATTATATACTGTAATGCACATAAAATTTATAGAATATATATCTATTTATTGATAGATAGCAGACTTATATAAATCAATTTACTTACTCTTTTCCTCGTGGCATTATTAGACGTTGATGGCCACTGTTATCACTGTTTTGAGACACATCGGTGGATCGACCTTCATTCATCGGCGTTGATGGGGCGGACCCTAAGGCAGGGGATGGAGGATCTGATCTCGAACTACCTAAACGGATGTTGAGATTGGTCGGTGGAGGCATATGCCGATTAGACCCTGAGTCCGATACTTTCTCCTTGCCTTTTTTCGATTTCCCGGCCATCTGTTTCAAAATTCTCAACAAATAATCAACAAAATTAATAAATTGTTAACAAACTGCACAACAATAGATCACATATCAATTATGAATAAATACAAAATAATTATTCACTCAATATCAACTATATAATTACATTTCACAGAAGAATTCATGACAATACCTCAAAACCATCAACTACGTGAAACATTAAGATAAAAACCCTATTCATCATCTTCATTCTCTTCATCTTCATCATCATCATCATCGTCGTATTCAATCGCATCGTCTCCTTCATCGTCATCATCATCATCAAGTTCATCATCAAATTCATCCTCCTCGTCATCGTCACACTCGTTCGCTTCCTCTCGTATCCTATCATCTTCAAGTTCATTATGAAATGCATTATTGTCAAATATCACCTCTTCTAGTGGACTATCAGCATCTACCAAAACACCCGTGGGTTCATTATCGAGCACAGATTTCGCAACGGGTGAAGATTCTTGCAACAAATCATCAGTAATAATTTGTCGATTGGCTACTCTACTTCGTGGTCTGGTTTTAATTACAAAACGCCAATTCAATTTATCCCTCCTTGTGCCGGGATACGGTACATAGTATACTTGAGATGCATGTTGTGCAATGATGAATGGATACAACATACACCCCTCGATGCAACAATCAATCTTCGCCGATATTAAACCTAACTTTTTAACTATTTTTTTTGCTTCGTAATAGTTGTTAGGAACATGATTATCCGGCGGATTAGACGACTTCACAACTTCAGCCATTCGATCAAAACAGCTCTGAGATAAATTGTAGTCGGATTTTAATGACATCATTTGAAGAGCCATTGATAACTCCGTCTGATTGTCACAACCTGGCCACAATGGTCGATTCGCAGCCTCTAATATGTCATAAAACTGTTGGGCTTGCACATTAGGATATTGATCATTGTTTCGTGGGTTCTCAGTATCGTGACCACCATCGACATTAGAATCGGGTCGATAATGATGGTGTGATGCATTCACACCCATTGCATCATATACCAAATTCTCGTAATTATTGAGTCCATACGAAAAATTAGTCTGATTCGAATGACTAGCACCACCGGCATCCATATGTTGACATTCTGAATCTAACTCGCCATGTGAAGTCCAATACCAATACTCAGGTTGAAACCCAAATTTCATCAAATCGCAACGCACATTACTAATATCCTTATACTTTCTATTTGTACACTTTGAACATGGACACCTAATTAGGCCTTTATCTGCTGTATACTGCGGTTGAGTAGTTGCAAATTGAATAAACTGATTAAGGCCATTCATAAATTGTTTGGTGTAATTTTTCCGATCAACTGTTAATCTATTATACATCCAACATCGAATTTCACGTATATCCATATTCTGTAAATAAAGAACGAAGGTAAGTTAATATCACTGTTAGACTTCACATCTCAACAGATTATGCTAGTCAACTAATATTTATAACAATGATCAATTAATTGAATAAACTTATTCACAACAATCCAAACAAACATATTCATAACAATCCATAATCCAATCAACGTGTTCAAAACAATCCATAATCCCAAATACGTTCAAAACAATCCATAATCCCAACCTATTCACAACAATCAATTAATTGAATAAACTTATTCATAACAATCCAAACAAACATATTCATAACAATCCATAATCCAATCAACGTGTTCAAAACAATCCATAATCCCAAATACGTTCAAAACAATCCATAATCCCAACATATTCACTACAATCAATTGAATTAACTTATTTATAACAAAGAAATAATCCAAACAAACTTCGACATAACAAAGAATAATTCAAATAAATTTCGACATAACAATTCATAATCCAAATTAACTTAATTCATAACAATTCATAAATAAAATCATAGTAATTCATACCTTGTTTAACCTTGACCACCTCAAATTACGTTTATGATATCAACCTACAAAAAAACTCACAACAACAAAACAACAAATAAAATTAAAATTATAACTCAACAAATAAAAAATTACAAACAAAAAAATAACAAATGTTGGGGGGGGGGGGGGCTGCTGGGGGCGGGTGGGGGTGGGGGGGCTGCTGGAGGGGCTGGGGGCGGTGGGAGGGGCTGCTGGGGGCTGGGGGGCTGGGGGAGGGGCTGGGGGCGGTGGGAGGGGCTACTGGGGGCGGGGGGGCTGCTGGGGGCGGTGGGGGGGGGGGGCTGCTGGGGGCGGGGGGGGCTGCTGGGGGCGGTGGGAGGGGCTGGGGGCGGTGGGGGGGGGGCTGCTGGGGGCGGGGGGGCTGCTGGTGGCGGGGGGGCTGCTGGTGGCGGGGGCAGGGCCGGGTGGGAGTGGAGGGGCTGCTGGGGGCGGGGGGGAGGGCCGGCTGGGGGTGGGGTGCTGCGGGGGGTGGGGGGAGGCCCGGCTGGGGGTCCGGGGGGGGGGGGTTTGCGAACGGGGGGAGGGGCGAGGGAGGGGGGGTTTGCGAACGGCCGGGGGGGGGGGAGCAGGGTGGCGCCGCGGGAGGGGGGAGCAGGGGTGGCGGCGCCGGGGGAGGGGGGGGAGGGGCGGGGTGGCGCAGGGGGGGGGGAGGAGGGGCGTACCTGGGGGGGGGGGTTTAGATCTGAAATGGTGGGGAGAAAAATGGCTAAGTGTTGGCTTTATATGAACACTTAGCCACGGATTTGGCCACGGATTTATCCGTGGCCACCCTAAAAATTAAAAAAAATTTAATTTATATGGCCACGGATTTATCCGTGGCCAACCTCCTTTTTTAAAAAAAATATTTTTTTCATTTATTGGCCACGGATTTATCCGTGGCCATTTCCCGCAAATTTAAATTTTTTTGAAAATAACACTTGGCCACGGATAAATCCGTGGCCAATAGTCAAAATAGAAAGTTGACTTTTCCCGAATCGTGCGTTTTCGCTAATTAGGTTATACGGAACCGTACGATTGGCGCAATACAACTAAAAAAGTAATCAATCTGCTCTAAAGTCCATTTTATTGGTGATTCCTACGCGAGCTAATTGACGTTAGCCCGCATTAACACCGGAGTACGAAGTCATTCGTATATATCACTGAAAGAGGAAAACGTGTTCTCGTTGATCAAACTGCAAGTTTCAACGCGTAACAAGGTAGAATACAAGATACGTGACGATAATGTGATGATTTTGAAATGACTCAAACGTTTTAATGTCCCGTAATGCCGGGCGGCTCGATTTAATCGAGCCGCTTAAAATTAAAATTAAAAAAAATTTTTTAATATTAATGGCCACGGATAAATCCGTGGCCCCACTCCTTTTTTTAAAAATTTTTTTTTTTATTTTTTGGCCACGGAAAAATCCGTGGCCACAAGCCAAAAATTTTTTTTTTTAATAAATTCATTTATTGGCCACGGATTTATCCGTGGCCATTTCCCGCTTTTTAAAATTTTTTTTGAAAATAACACTTGGCCACGGATAAATCCGTGGCCAATAGTCAAAATAGAAAGTTGACTTTTCCCGAATCGTGTGTTTTCGCTAATTAGGTTATACGGAACCGTACGATTGGCGCAATACAACTAAAAAAGTAATCAATCTGCTCTAAAGTCCATTTTATTGGTGATTCCTACGCGAGCTAATTGACGTTAGCCCGCATTGACACCGGAGTACGAAGTCATTCGTATATATCACTGAAAGAGGAAAACGTGTTCTCGTTGATCAAACTGCAAGTTTCAACGCGTAACAAGGTAGAATACAAGATACGTGACGATAATGTGATGATTTTGAAATGACTCAAACGTTTTAATGTCCCGTAATGCCGGGCGGCTCGATTTAAGCGAGCCGCTTAAAATTAAAATTAAAAAAAAAATTTTTAATATTAATGGCCACGGATAAATCCGTGGCCCCACTCCTTTTTTTAAAATTTTTTTTTTTATTTTTTGGCCACGGAAAAATCCGTGGCCACAAGCCAAAAAATTTTTTTTTTAATAAATTCATTTATTGGCCACGGATTTATCCGTGGCCATTTCCCGCTTTTTAAAATTTTTTTTGAAAATAACACTTGGCCACGGATAAATCCGTGGCCAATAGTCAAAATAGAAAGTTGACTTTTCCCGAATCGTGTGTTTTCGCTAATTAGGTTATACGGAACCGTACGATTGGCGCAATACAACTAAAAAAGTAATCAATCTGCTCTAAAGTCCATTTTATTGGTGATTCCTACGCGAGCTAATTGACGTTAGCCCGCATTGACACCGGAGTACGAAGTCATTCGTATATATCACTGAAAGAGGAAAACGTGTTCTCGTTGATCAAACTGCAAGTTTCAACGCGTAACAAGGTAGAATACAAGATACGTGACGATAATGTGATGATTTTGAAATGACTCAAACGTTTTAATGTCCCGTAATGCCGGGCGGCTCGATTTAAGCGAGCCGCTTAAAATTAAAATTAAAAAAAAAAATTTTAATATTAATGGCCACGGATAAATCCGTGGCCCCACTCCTTTTTTTAAAATTTTTTTTTTTTATTTTTTGGCCACGGAAAAATCCGTGGCCACAAGCCAAAAAATTTTTTTTTTAATAAATTCATTTATTGGCCACGGATTTATCCGTGGCCATTTCCCGCTTTTTAAAATGTTTTTTGAAAATAACACTTGGCCACGGATAAATCCGTGGCCAATAGTCAAAATAGAAAGTTGACTTTTCCCGAATCGTGTGTTTTCGCTAATTAGGTTATACGGAACCGTACGATTGGCGCAATACAACTAAAAAAGTAATCAATCTGCTCTAAAGTCCATTTTATTGGTGATTCCTACGCGAGCTAATTGACGTTAGCCCGCATTGACACCGGAGTACGAAGTCATTCGTATATATCACTGAAAGAGGAAAACGTGTTCTCGTTGATCAAACTGCAAGTTTCAACGCGTAACAAGGTAGAATACAAGATACGTGACGATAATGTGATGATTTTGAAATGACTCAAACGTTTTAATGTCCCGTAATGCCGGGCGGCTCGATTTAAGCGAGCCGCTTAAAATTAAAATTAAAAAAAATTTTTTTAATAATAATGGCCACGGATAAATCCGTGGCCCCACTTCTTTTTTAAAATTTTTTTTTTTATTTTTTGGCCACGGAAAAATCCGTGGCCACAAGCCAAAAAAATTTTTTTTTTAATAAATTCATTTATTGGCCACGGATTTATCCGTGGCCAATTCGAATTTTCTTTTTTATAAAAATTTATTTTATTACTTGCGAAAAACATGTTGTTTTTTTTAAAAAAATTTATATGGCCACGGATAAATCCGTGGCCAATTCAAAAAATTTTTAACAAAAAAAATTATTTTATTACTCGAGAATAATATTTATATATTTTTTTAAAAGAAGACATATGGCCACGGATAATTCCGTGGCCAATTTCCATAAAAAAGAAAATTAATTTTATTTATTGGCCACGGATTTATCCGTTGCCAAGGCTAATTTTTTTTTTAAAAAAAAATTAATTTTATTTCTGGGGAAAAATATTTATGTTTTTTTTTAAAAAAATTATATGGCCACGGATTTATCCGTGGCCATTTTCCATAAAAAAAAAGAAAAATAATTTTATTTATTGGCCACGGATTTATCCGTTGCCAAGGCTAATTTTTTTTTAAAAAAAAATTAATTTTATTACTGGGGAAAAATATTTATGTTTTTTTTAAAAAAATTATATGGCCACGGATTTATCCGTGGCCATTTTCCATAAAAAAAAAGAAAAATAATTTTATTTTGTGGCCACGGATTTATCCGTGGCCAAGGCCAACCTTTTTTTTGAAAAAATTAATTTTATTACTGGAGAAAAATATTTATATATTTTTTTTTAAAAAAATTATATGGCCACGGATAATTCCGTGGCCAATTTGCGTAAAAAAAAAAGAAAAATAATTTTATTTATTGGCCACGGATAAATCCGTGGCCAAACCCAATTTTTTTTAAAAAAAAATTTATTTTATTACTGGGGAAAAACATTTATGTTTTTTTTTTAAAAATTTATTTGGCCACGGATTTTTCGTCTGTTTAGCCACCGAAAAATCCGTGGCCATATGTCTTCGTTTTTTTTCTAAATCCGTGGCCTTTTCCGTAGCTAATGGCAACCGATTAAGTCCGTGGCTAATAATCCGTGGCTAAATCGCTGTTTTCTAGTAGTGACAAGTCTAGTTAGTCCATGACACCAAAACAACGGGAACGAAGTGTTATTTTTCAAATGGCAGGCATTCTGATATTACCTGTCTTTTCAAGTTTTTCACTTCGTTCAACGGTTTCACTTGGTTCAACTGTCATCAGTCAACTGCTGTTGAGCGTTACATAACTCCTGGAGCTCCAATAGTTGCTGCTCATAAGGCACAAGTTTTATAATTCTTTATAGCAACAACCAAAGGATATCCACTGAGAATAGTATTGCTTAATCTACCTTATCTCTGGATTCTAAATCAGTTTCCAATTGCTCTATCTCTTCTGACATGGCCTGCAACATCAAACATGTTAATACCAAAACTTATTAAGGCTTTTGTTGAACTTAAGTTAGTCTAGATCAATTTTAATAGTATAAAATAGATGTGTACTTGGAATTAAAGCAAGAGTTTATGCATAGAAACAAGGTGGCATTAACGAATAACTCACACCATAATCAATGCATTAACATCTTGATAGTGTCAAGTAAAGTATTTCAAATTTCAGTTTCCAAAATAAGCCATATCACAAAGAGCATCCATTAGCAAGGGAACCACAAGTAAGCAAGAAGCACAAACCATTAGTTAAAAATTTAAGAGCACACTATACTCCCAATGGATACACTGAGTGAATTAGAATCATACATGTTCTGATTCCTTTCTGGGGCACCCACATATAACGTTCCACTACCTAAAATGGCGATTTAACATCCAAAAGTACCTTAAAGTAATGATTCGATTGTCACTTACACCCGACAAACTACTTTTGTTGGCAAAAATGTGGAGATAATAGCTATCAATTAACTCGTCTGAAAAACGTGGCACTTCATGTTTGGACCTCAGGACCGAAAAGTTATTAAAAAGTTAAACTTAAAGCATGATAGCAATCACAAAGAAACTAAATAATCATGCCCATGAAATCAACAGGTCAGCCAATAAAATAAGAAATAGAAGGAAAAATAAATAAAATGCTACTACTTCATTTGTTAAAGACACAAATTATTAGAGCTACAGATGATTCAGGTGGAGGAAGATTGAAAACCTAATGAACATGGGCATACCGCATTATTCAACCAATCTCTTGTCTCTGATTTAGCCTTCTCCTTTGGATCCTACAACATAAGACAAAACACTAATTATAAATTAAGGAGGGAGTGCATGCTTAAAGATGTTATAAATGATAGCAGGATTCACACTTCATACTAACCACAATAGATAGCCAATATAATCAGAAAGTTCATCAATATCAATGAAAAATATACTGAAACATTCCGCTCTTTCACCTTTCGGCTACATTACAAAAGAGGGGGTGCATTTTATTGCACAAGCAGAAACGTTCTCCTAACCAAAACAAAAAAACAAGCAGAAAAGTTCTTGATGGGCGAGAAGTAAAATACACACGACGGGGAATTATAAATCAAATTGTACTAATTCCTATGGACTTAATGCCAATTCGATATTATCATACACAAATACCACCAAAAGGACACCGCACGACAAAATATAAAGAATCACATCAACACTCCAAATATCACCTTCAGGTCCATAATTTTGCTTCAAAACCTCAGATATCTAATATTTCATAAATCAAATATGAATCTCCAAAACCAAAAACCACGAAATTTTTTTTCAAATGTTATCATATTACTAAGCATAATCCTCCAAGAAAACAAATTTCTCGCTTTTTATTTTTACCTACACCTCCCCTGCTAAGTCAAAATAAATACATAAAAATGGGATAGTAATATTTCCAGAATAAATTAACTCAAAAGTGAGTTACAATTCATATATCATAAAGAAGAAACAACAGGAAAGCTCTAGAAAAGTACAACTTCAAATTGACAAAAGAATTTCGTCAGTAGGCTTCTAACCATTACTGCATTGGATATCATTACCTTCACTACATTAATTTGGGATCGCAAATGACGATTAATTAAAAGCCATACCTCCAGGATCCTTTGTCAACTGCAATTTCAACGCTAGTAGCAGCAGCAAAGCAAACAATTTACATACTCGAAGTCATAGCTCATGAGTGTAAGTGAGAGAGGGAGAGAGGTAGGGGAGAGAGAACCGTGATAAACACGCATGCTAAGGCCGCCGACCAGAGAGAGAGCGCTGTCGATCGAGAGACAGAGCACCGCCGATCGAGGGAGAGGCCCTGTCACCTGGTTTTTCTCTCTTCAAAAGAGAGAGGTTTAGCTACCCGCGGTTTAAAAATACTTGCGACGGCTTTGTGATCACGTGGCCGTTGCAAATTTTGAATTAGATGAAAGCCCACCAATTCTGTCGCTGGACTACGCGCGGCCGTCACAAACATGCTAAATTTGCGACGGAGGTTAATGCCGTCGCAACATTCCGTCGCAAATTGTGATATTTCTGGTAGTGACACCTCCTAAGTTTCAAAAATTACAAATACCCCCTAAGTTATGTATAAATTTAACGAAAATAATCCTTCATCAAGGCAAGGCGTAATTGCAAGTTGCATCCGTTATAAGAAAAAAAAATAGTATTAATGATAAGATATAAAAGTAACAATAGAACAATTGTCATCAATAATTGTATTAAATAACAATATCTTTTTATTTTTTTGTAACTAATTAAGTTTCTTTAGTAACAACTTAATTTTATCTTGTCACAATATTTATTCAATTGTGACAAGAATTAATAGTTTAGTGACAACCATTAACAATTAGTGAGATAAACATAGCGACAATTTGGCGATAAAAAAAAATTGTCATTGAGATTTTGTGACAAAATTCTATTGTAACTAAGTTGCCATCATATGTAAGTTATTAATTATCAATTTTACACTTACTGAGCGAGTGTCGCTCACACCCCTAATAACTATTTTGAAGAGGATAGTATCGAGAGAGATGACGAAAATCAATTTTGGGGTTGGTGATTCAATGGAAGTCATCTTTGCCTGGATATTATAGTCAATGTTATTTAGTTATGTCATTTTCTTTTAAGACTTTGATTTTTGGAGACTATTGTAGATTAGTTTTCTATTTATGTTTTGAGCTGGATTGTAATAACTAGAATTATTATCATTTCCGTTGCGATGTTTGATTAAGATTTTTAATGAATATTTTATGATTTTAGTATGTTCTGATTTTCGTGGCTTGGTGTCTCTGAGTTCTTTCGGGCTAAGGGGCATCATCATGCCGCGTTCTGGATTCGGGGTGCGATATTATACCCAACATAGGAGTACTAAGACTCGCCATGGAGTTGACACTTATATCAAAGTATAACTGTCCATATACAAGAGTACTATGAAATCTCAAGTCTAAAGACTAGTTAAAACACGTCATAAGCTCATAAACTTTCCTAATTCTCTTATTCTCATTTAAGAGTTTTCAGGTGGAATCCTCAGTGAACTCATTCCCTAATGAGCACCCATTTATGCATACGAGTGTCACTACACTCGATGTCCATAAAACAAGACATTCTCCAATTTGAGGTACATCATAAATGCAAGTCTTTTAGTGAGTCAAGCCGATACCCTGATCTCAATTAGACTCAATGACTTGAAGTGATTTTGATCACACCTTAGAAACTTGTTTCAAGACTTTCATCTTTATGCGAATCCAAGTCCCATAGCTTAAATGTGATCATGGAGATTCAACCACATATATTACATACAAATAATATAAATAATTCTATGTGATGAAAAAGGCCATAAAGTATGAAATTTTCAATTCATTATTTAATCAAATAGATTGTTTGATGCAAAGAGTAATCAACAAGATAAAATATATTGGCTTGCTAATCACACAATCACCATCATTGCTACAACCCACAAGGTCCATGTAGATTTCTATTCCCCATCCAAAATCTATCCTATTTAATTTCAGCGTCAACCAACTTGTAACCAGAACAAAATTGATAGCACCTATACATAAGGGACTATGATAATTTTTAAGAAGAATACTTTTTAAGAATAAAACAGAGAATTCTAATTGGAATTGACACTACTAGAAAAAATGCAATTAGCCACGGATTGGCCACGGATTAGCCACGAATTTTTTCCGTGGCTAAAAGTGGCGTGGCTAATCGTAGCCACGGCCATTTAGCCACGGCAGGGATTAGCCACGGATTGGCCACGGCCTGGCCGTGGCTAATAGCCACGGTCAAACCGTGGCCAAATTTGGCCACTTTTTTTTGGATATGCCTGGCCGTGGCTAAAGGCCACCGATTAGCCACGGCCAGGCCGTGGCCAATCCGTGGCTAATCCGTGGCCACTGGAAAAAAAAGGGTAATCAAACCAAACCCGAAACCCTACCCGCGCCCCAACCCAAACCTGCACCCACGCCCGAACCTGGACCCGCGTCCTCCAAGCATTTTTTTTTTTTGCGCTCAAGGAGATTCGAACACGGGACGTCAATGTTGAAATTGGAGCATGAAACCGTTGCACCAAAGGAATTCTTTGGTTATTGATTGCTTTTTATTATACTTAAACTATATTTTTACAATATTTTAAACTTAAATTATCTAATAAATTTCATTAGTTTTATCAATTTTTGTTATTTAATTTTAGTAATTTTTATAAATTATTAACCAATTATTTTTTTTTAAATTAAAGATATTTAGCTTCGACTTTATCGTTCATTATTCAGTTTTTCTTTTTATGACAAATATTTAATAAATTAATATATCAAAAACAAAAATTATAACAAAAATCTATTTATACAATTTATATTTAGATAATAGCAACTTTAATTCGTGATCCTTTGCCAATATCTTCGTATATGTGTGGTATTATATATATATATATGTCAAGTATACATATCATATATTTATATATATATATGGATCTATTTTAAATATGTCCAAGTATATATGTATCAATATATATATATATATATAAATGTCCAAGTATATATATATATGTCAAAGTATATATAGATAATTTAAATTTAGATAATTAAAATATCAATAACAAAAATTTATCCGTTGTGCAAAAAATCAAAAAAAAAAAAAAAAAAATTAGCCACGGATTGGCCACGGCCAGGCCGTGGCTATTTTTTTTTTTAATTTTTTTGATTTTTTGCACCACATATAAATTTATATATATATATTGATACATATATAAATTTATATTGATACATATATATGTGTATATATATGAATCAATATATGTGTATATATATGTCCAAGTATATATATCATATATACATATATCAATATATATATATGTCAATGTGTATCTTATATATATTAATTTATTATATGTACATTCTAATCCTCTATATATAGTCTATATGATATAACTATATATCTATATATAACATATCTAATATATGTTATAAATGTAGAGTGCATATATATATCGATCAAATATATATATATATATATATCTAATCATATGTACTATATATGTTCAATCATCTGTATGAAATAAACATATATTAGTGTATTATATATCTAATATATGTTATATATGTACTTATATAGTTAATATATATACATCTAATTAGACATAAATATATATATATATATATATGAGTATATCTAATCTTATACGTATGTAACATATCCAATCATTTATTATATATATCAATATACATAATATACATATATTACTTACATATTGCAAAAATTAATTATTAAACAAAAAATTAAAGTGGTGTAGTGGTTTGATACTCTAACTTCAACTAACAGGTCAAGAGTTCAAACCATATCCGGTGCAAAAAAAAAAAAAAAAAAAAATTTGCCCAGGAATTTTTAGCCACGGTCTGGCCATGGCTAACTTGTGGCTGTTAGCCACGGCCTGGCCGTAGCTAATCCGTGGCTAAAAATAGGCGCCAAATTTCCCTCTAATTTTAGCCACCAAAAATAGCCACGGATTGGCCGTGGCTAAATTAGCCATGTCCAGGTCGTGGCCAATCCGTGGCTAAGTTTTTTTTTTTTTTTTATTAAAATCCGTGGCTAAGTTTTTTTTTTTTTTATTTAAATCCGTGGCTAATCTGTGGCTAAAATCCGTGGCTATTTGCAGTTTTTCTAGTAGTGTGATTTTGTAGAAACATACATCATTTTTTTACAAGAAAAACTGATCTAATATAGATAGAATAACTGATTCTATCATTTTGCTAGAAAACTGAAAAACTAAAAATACAAATTATTAATCAACGTTATATTATTATTTAGATATAGTGCAATATTTAAGCACTTATTTAACACTCCTCCTTGCTTTAAGAGTTACAAACTCCAAGCTTTTGCCTTAATTGCTCAAATTTGCTGACTGATAGTGGCTTGGTGAAGACGTCGGCTAACTGATCTTCAGTCTTGCAATAGAGTAGAGTCACTGCTCCATCCTTTTGCACTTCTCCCAAAAAGAACAATTTGATATTGAGGTGCTTTGTCCTTCCATGAAGACATGATTGTGAGAGATTGCTATTGCAACTTGATTATCCACAAACAACTCAGTGCTTTTATCTTGTTCGATGTGTAAATCAACTAATATTTTTCTTAGCCATAATGCTTGATTAATTGCTGTTGTTGTGGCTACAAACTTTGCCTCTGCTGTATATTACGCCACAATAATTTTCTTCTTAGAACACTGCAAAAAAACTCCAGAGCCAAAACTAAAACAATATCGTGAAGTACTTTTCATGTCATCAATAGAACCTGTCCAATCACTATCGGAATACCCTAGTAGTCTGAAATTTTGGCTCTTCTTCAATTTGACACTATAGTTGACAGTACCTTTGATGTATTTAACAACCCTTTTTGCTGCCTTTAAATACACGTCGCTGGCATAATGCATGAACTGAGATAAAATACGACATTAGACCAAGTCTGTCATCTCAAAAACATTCATCATGTCCTTCTTGAAATCATCAATAAGCATAGAGTCGCTTCCCTTTATCAAAAGATCATCCATATAAAAAGAAATAATAAGAGTATCAACGCCATGGTGCTTGATGTAAAGAGTAGATTTTGAGAGACTTTTTTCAAAGCATATTGTAATCAAATGATCATCTATTCGACTGTACGAGGCCCTTAGTGCTTGTTTAAGGCCATAAAGTGCCTTCTTTAACAAATAGACCTTTTCTTCTTTGCCTTTTTCCACAAAGCCTTTAGGTTGCTCAGCATATATTTCCTCTTGTATGAAACCATTAAGAAATGTTGACTTGACATCCATTTGGTACACTTTCCTATCCATTTGGGCGGCAATTGCAAGTAGTAACCTGATTGTGTCAAGTCGAGCAACTGGGGCAAATGTGTTAAAATAATCTACATTAAAAATTTGATCATACCCTTAACAACAAGCCTCGCCTTGTGCTTGTTAATAGAACCATCTACATTTAACTTGGTTCTAAACACCCATTTCACCCCAATTATTGTGCCATCTTGAGGTTTGTCAACACTACTAGATAAAATAGTTTTAAAACAGATTTTAGCCACGAATTTGGAAAAAAAAAATTTGTGGCTAAATAAAATAATCACGAATTTCCAAACACAGGTAGGCCGTGGCCAAATTTGGCCACTTAATTTTGAATAAAGTCAGGCCGTGGCTAATGGCCACGGATTAGCCATGGCTTGGCCGTGGCTAATCCGCCAAAAAAAAAAAAAAGGAAAAACTAACTAACCCCCACCCCCCAAAGAGCCATATTGATAATTGTAATATTTCTTGCACTCCATGGGATTTGAACCATGGATCTCATAATTGTAATTATAACATCAAACCACTAAGTCATTTGACATCTTTGGTTATGAAATGATTTTTCTTATATTTAACATATATCTATATTATAGTTTGAATGTAAATTATCTAAATAAATTTCATTAATTTTATCTATTTTTATAATTGATTAGTTTTACTAATTTTTTTATTATTAACCAATTGCTATTTTTTTATTTCAAATATTTAGTTAAAATATTTATATCAACAATTTCAAATACTAATCTTATTTCAAATAATCCTAAATCAATTAAAATACGTAAATCAAATATTTTAATTTATTTTATTGAATTAGTTATTTAAATTAATTTTTGTATACAACATCTTGAGTTGAAAAATAATTTTTGACTAGTTAAATCAAACTCGCTTTATTTTTTTGTTCATAAATGTATTTACGTATAGCTCTAACTCTATATTGTGGGATAACTTTCATAATTTAATGAAATCATTTATTTTGACAAGTAGTATCATGACCACCGGAGGGGTTGTAGCCACATTTAATCTTATATTCTAAATAAGTGTTTCAATTATACGACAATTTAAAAGATTTATTTGAGTAATAATAGTAAATTAAATGAGGGTTATTATTATTTTTTTATATATAATACAATACTTATGGAAACAAATTAACACGTTTGTCTTCAAAGAGCATATTAAATCGAGTACGAATAAAATAATTGAATGGTAAAACAATAGAATACTTACGGCCAATTCGTGGCTAAATAAAAAAAAAATAATTGGCCATGGATTAGCCATGGCCTGGTCCTGGCTAATCCAGATCGGTGTCCATTTGGCCATGGCCAAAATTGATCGATGGCGTGGTTAGGCCGTGGCTAAAAAAAAAAAAAAAAAAAAGGGACCACGTCTTAGCCATGGCCTGTGGCCACAGTCTGGTTGTGGCTAATCTGTTGTACTACTTTGGCCATGGATTAGGTACGGAAACTCCGTGTCTAATATGTGGCTAAATTTTTTCCTTGGCTTTCCATCCTGCCGTGGCTAATTGCTCTTTTTCTAGTAGTGCAACTAAATCCCACGTTTTGGTTTTTTTTTTTTCAATCATATACAGCTCATCCTTCATTGTAGCTATCTAGTAGGGATCATTTTTAGCCTCATCATAACCAGCAGGTCTGCATACTGCCACATTGCATCTTTGATAAATGTCCGCGAGCAATCTAGTGCCTCTAACTTGCTCATCATCCACTAGTTCATTCTGCCATGCATTCACAAGCTCAATTGGGATTTGATTTGCCTTACTTGATTCATCCCAATTCCATTGCTCATTTTCCATAAAATGTTGTTTATCTCGTTTAACCTGAGGAACATAGGTAAAACAAAGACAACCAAACACCCATTCCATTTTGTTGTGGAGTATAAGGAGTTGTAAATTGATAATTTATGCCCCCTTCCTTACAAAACATGTTAAATTGTTGCGAAGTATATTCCTTGCCATTGTCTGACCTCAATGATTGGATTTTACAACCACTCTCATTTTCCACCTTTGCTTTGAACTTCCAGAAAACACTTGCAGTCTCTGACTTAAACTTTAGGAAATAAATCCAATACATACGGGTTAAATCATCTATAAAAATAATGTAGTAAAGTCTACCTTTAAGAGTGGGAGTCCTTTGAGGTCCTGCAATGTCAGTGTGTATAAGCTGCAACTTGTGTGAAGCTCTCCATATTGTCTTTGGAAATGGCAACCTATTTTACTTTCCAAAATAACAAGCTCGATAGTTTGGATGGTGCACATCCAGGTTAGGCATGTTCTTAACAAAATTCAACTTTTGCATTTTGAGTAGACCTTGGTAATGATAGTGACTAAGTCTTTTATGCCACATTTCAGTAGTACTTTCTTTAACAGAAGATGCTATCTCTGCTCCTCCTCTAAAGGATCTAATGAAAAAATTTACCTCTCATTTTTACTTTCAACAACTCCATACCATTAGCGTCCTTGATCAAACAATATTTATCTTGAAAAATAACTTTGAAGCCCTTTTCTATCAACTGACCGACATTGAGCAAGTGTTGGTCAATGTCGGGTACATAAAGCACATCAGAAATGGTCTTTGTGCCTAAATGACTTGAAATAGCAATAGTTTCTCTTCCTTTTACAAGAATGTAGTCACCATTTGCAATTGTAACTTTTGTAATAGATTTTGAATGTAATTCTTTGAAGAGCTCTTTATTATTCCACTACAAGAAAATAGGCGTTTTTCGGCAGAAAAATCTAGCGGAAAAAATTCCGCCGGATTTCTGCCAGAAAAAACTCCGGCGGAACTCTGGAGGAAATAATCCGCCGGATAATTCCAGGGAATTTCGGTGGAATAATTTCCTCCAGAATAATCCAGCGAAAATATCCACTGGACATAATTTTTTTTTTAAATCCGAGGGAATTCCGGCCGAAATTTCCCCTGGAAAAATAAAAAATATAAAAAATTCCGGCTGAATTTCGGCAAAAATTTTCACCTGATTTTTTTTTAATTTTTTTTCTGAATTTTGGTCAAATAACATATTTATTCTAGATTACAAAATTTTTATCTAAATTTAAGCATAGCCTAATGGTGAGGCTATGATTCTCTCATCCAAAAGGTCTAAGGTTCAAACTCTATTGAACACAAAAAATTTTAAATTTTTTTCAAAAAAAATTCGGGGGGAATATTCTCCCAGAATTTTTTTTTAATTTTTTCAGAATTTTGGCCATTTACATATTTATTATACATTACGTAAAATATAAACAAATTTAAGCATAGCCTAATGGTAAGACTATAATTCTTTCATCCAAAAGATCTAAGGTTCAAACTCTAGTAGATACAAAACTTTTTAAATTTTTTCCAAAAAACATTCCGGGAGAATATTCCCCCGGAATTCCCTCAGAATATTTCGGGGAAACTCAAGCGGAATAATTCCGCTGCATTTTTTTTTTGAATTTCGGTTAATTTGCATATTTATTATATATTACAAATTATATAAACAAATATAAGCATAACCTAATGGTAAGGCAATAATTCTCCCATCTCAAAGGTCCAAGGTTCCAACCCCATTACATGCAAAGGAAATTTTATTTTGTTACAATTCTTTTTTTGCAAAAGTAACATACTATATATATATATTTATTTAATTTTAATAATTGGTATACATATGTTTATAAAGTATCAATATTATATTTTATCCATTGTTACTTACACTATCTTTTAATTATTTATAATATATTTATTGGTATACATATGCTTATATAGTGTATATATATATATTAACAAAATAATAATATGCAAATACATATACATAGAAAAAAGAATTTTGATTTTCTTAAAAAAAATTGAAAGAAGAATTTTAAAATAAATTCAAATAAGAATAATGAAATAAATATATAATAAGTATAAAACAAAACAAAATAGAATACAACTTCCACTAATAGCTTGGGGGTGAATGGTTGGTCATCCAACCTTGAGGTCACGAGTTTGAATTCCCTCAATTACAAATATTTGCATATTTTGGGAGGTACTATTCCAGCGGCAGCGACGGTGGGGCGACAGCGGTCCGGTTGGGCAGCAGCGGCAGGCCATGGACTTGAGCATTTACTTCTTGTTGTTGGTTCTTGTTCCTACAAATTATACCCTCATGACCAAGTTGACTGCATTTATTGCACTTAGCATCAAGCCGTTTCCAACACTTTGAGGGTGGATGACCTTTTTTACCATAATGGAGGATAATTTTCTCTTCGACTTTCCTACCTTGCTTTTGTTATTACTTGCAACACCTTCTCTATTTGTTTGTTGGTTCTTCTTATTCTTCTTCTTTCCGTATTTCCCCCATCTTGAATTTTGGCTTTTGATGCATCTTCAACAGCTCCAACTTCTCTCTCATAGCCCTTCTTTGCTATTGTGCTTGCAATGCACTTAATAATTCTGCCAAGGTGATCTTGGATAGGTCTTCAGTGTTTTCTAAGGTTGTTATGGTTGCTTCAAATCTCTCGAGCACTGTTACCAAAACCTTTTCAACAATTCGAGAATTAGTAAACCCAATGCCAAGCAATCTTACCCTATTTGCTCTATTCAAAAGCCTGTCAGAGTATCCTTGATGGTTACTAATTCTTTCATCCTTTGCAACTCGAAGTCTCTTATAAGACTCATCATCTGCATGCCTCTGATTCATTCATCTCCTTCATATTTTGTCTTGAGATAATCCCACATGGCCTCGGCTGACTTTAGAGACATTATTCGAGTAAAAATTGTTGAAGACACCACTGAAAATAAGCAAGCATTTGCCTTTCGATTTTTTGGTTTCCCTGTCCTTTTGGTTCTTAATTTGGGCCATTGTTGGATTTTTAGGCTGTGGAAGAATTTCATAATCCTCTTCTGCTGCTTGCCACAAATCCATAGCATCTAAATATGCTTCCATTTTGATAGCCCAAATCTGATAATTTTCACCATTGAAAATAGGGGGTGCCATAGTAGAGAAATTTGATTCTCCTTCCATACTCAAAAGAATTCTGTTTTGATGGATGGAAATGCTGTGTTTGGTGGACCCTTGAATCACTTAATACTCACAGATCCCTTAAGAAGAAGGCTATAATACCAATTGTTAGTGTTTAAGAAGAAGACTTTTTAAGTAGGAAACAGAGAATTCTAATAGGAGTTGATTCTAGTCAAACTGTGTTAATAGTCACCAAGTCATTATCGAGTTTATCGTTAAGTACTTGAAAAATACTAGGGATGCAAAATTTGAATTTGATAAAAATGGAGAATTGAAACTCGAGGGATCTTCCGATTGTGTTTCTCTAAATTGGATATGGACAACTAGCATTTGAACTCTACTTTAGTAGTCACATGGTTATTTGAAAAAGTTCCAAATCAGAAACCATGACAGACTTGACAGCTAAAGCAGAAATCATTATGTTAAATGATATATTGATATAAAGTGTCTTGGATGGAAAAACTTTTATCCAATAGTTGGATGTGAAAGTTCCTAGCACTACCAAGCATGTCATCGTCTTTGAGATGACATCTATGTAAGTCAAGATCTCATCAAAGATCCAAGCACAAATATTCTAAAAGCGTTTAGAATAAGAGAGGCTATCTGATTTGAGAAATCCATGGTTTAAGCGACATTTGAGTGGATAAAGTCGCTTAGCAGGAAACATGGCAGACCCACTAAAGAATTCTCTAAACCATGAGGTTCTTAAAGAACATCTTTGGAAGATGGGCTTTTGAACAAAGGGGCATTGACTTTAGGGCAAGTGGGAGATTATTAGAGTAGTGCCCGGCAAGCCAATAAGATTGGCGATACTTTTAAATACTCTTTGTAAGAAACAGTCTTTTCGATTAATGATAGAAATAAAAGTTTATACTTTTTTGGCCACCTTCATCATAATGTATAAGTTTTCCATATATAGTTGAAGCTCCTAGATCACATAAGGCTATGGGACTTGGCCTCGCATAGAAATGGTGGTCTTGAAACAAGTCTCTAAGGCGTGATCTAAATCACTCCAAGTCGAAGATTCTGACCAATACCAGGGGCATTAACATGACTCGGATTAAGACTTATGCTTATGACATATCTCAAATAGGAGGATGTCTTGTTTCATAGGCATTGAATGTAGAGACATTCATGTGCATAAGTAGGTGCTCATTAGAGAATGATTTCACTGAGGATCCCACCGAGAAACACCTAAATGGGAGCACTAGTTGCACATCAAATTAGGAATTGTTTCTCAGCTTATGGTGTACATTAATTAGTTCTTAGACTTGAGGCTCCATAGTAATCTTGTTCATGTGAATTTATACTTTGATATAGGTACCGATCCCGTGGCGGGTCTTGTGGCGCCTATGTTGGATATTGATCTCCCATGTATGAAGGATTGTGAGAGTCGATAAAAAATTCATTTGCTCACCTTGTAGAGTGAGTGAATTTTCTATGCGTTCTATTTTAACTAATCTACAGAAATTCGTAGCCATGGTAGAGACAATGATTAGAAATGAGTTTTCTAGATTGATTATTGAAAAGACTAATTATAAAGAAGAACCATAGAATTGAGGTTGAAAGGATTTCTGATGAATCTCATATCCTATACCTCAATCGGGAGATCAGATAATGGAAGGAATGTATTTGCACGATAACCATAAGTAGATAGGTTCACGCATTACACTTCTCCTATTGACTAGGTGTCGTGGGCTTGTTGTTGGACATCGACCACGATAGATGGGTCTTATGAATTAGAACGGGTTCTAATTCATAAGTGATTAATTAAATGAGTTGAATTAATTGATGGATGATTTTACCATGTAAAATATCGCAATGTGTTGCGAGCTCATTTCTAATCGATTGGTGAACCTAAGGGGTCACACACAAATAAATGGATAAACTCCTAAACGTACAAGAAACACTTAATTGGATTAAATCAAAGTGTTGATTTAATCAATTGAGATGCAATATATTCGATTGATTAAGTAAATTAATTGATTGATGGATTTAATTGAATGAATAAGTTGATTTAATTAAATTAAATTACAGAGTTAATTTAATTGGGCTTGAGAACCCAATCCATTAATTAATTAGATGTTAATTAATCAATATAATATATTGAGTTAATTGATGGGCTCAATTAAATAGTTAATTTAATTGAATAAAGTTAAAGGGTTAATTTAATTGGACCTTAAGGCCCAAGCCCATTAATTGATTTGGTGGATTAATTCAATTTAGTGAAATTAATGGAAGAATCAATTAATTTAGAATTAGTTGATTAAATCAATTAAATAGAGATTTAGTTGATTCATGATTAACATAAGAATAGAGATTCTTATCATTAACAAACTAAAAATCAAGTGGGAGTCTATTTTCAAAGAGTTTGAAATAGATTAGAAGAATTCTTGATATATATATATATATATATGTGGATATATATATAATATATATCATAAAACTATACATATATATATATATAAGATATTATATATATGGATATATGTATATGATGTATGATATATACATAACAATATATATAATATTATTATATCTATATATTTGTATACATATAGCATACGCACAGATGGCTAGATATATCATGTATCATCTTTTTCACTAAATACATATCATCTGTATATATCTTGTACATATGATATCCCATATATATATATATATATATATAGATGGACAAATGTGATTATAGAGATTTTCACATAGGCGCATGACAGTGATTAATTATATATCATCTATTATGTTATACATATATGTGCGTCTGCACGAGACTTCCGAAGAAGATAATAATGAAGAAGAAAATTGTTTTTCTTAGTTCATTGCATAGCACACGAGAATGATTGTTTGACAATCATGATACGTTTGTCTTCTCCATTCTTGATTTATTTATAAGTTCTTAGTTCTTGATCAAACGATCACCATAGAATTAAGACACAATTCGAAATATATATCCATCTATTTCAGTTATTCCTAAAGGGTTTAGGAATTATTTTAAAAGTTAGAATATAAACAGTTTCACTTACATAAAGACGGTTTTAGGTTCGATTCCAACATAGAATCGAGAACCCGAGGAGATCCGTTCGTATGGACTATCTTTAGAGGGAGAACTTTTGGGCTCCTACTCGTGTGAATGTGTTTGGGTTGGTGGATGCGATCAAGTCGAGACTTTAAGGATGATTCATATTTGAATACGATAATTCCCTACATCAAACGGAAGGCTTATAAAGGTATAATTTCATTCGAACTTATTAAACGTGTTTATTGTTTGCATAAGATCCGCGTCATGATAGTAACGGGATGCGTGTATACACAATTGTTATGTGTCAAAATTTTATATTTCGCCGCGTTAGCATCCCGAGGTCTATGCGAAACTAACAATTTTTTTTTAAAAAAAGAGGTAGAGAGAGAGAGAGAGAGAGAGAGAGAAGCAAAGAAGAATGAGTAAAAAAAATCTTCTTCAATTCAATCTTATACAACCTACAAGACTCGAACCTCCCGAAACAAGAAAATAAACAAAAAGAAAACAATATATATAGGACTGACAAGAAAATAAACCAAAAAGAAAAATACTATATAGAGTCTTTTATGAAAAGCTTGAACGCTTTCATAACCTTGAAATGGGGTGCTAACATCCATGAGAGATCCACTTTAATGAGATTAACCACATGATTCATGAACTGATAACTCTATGTTTTCATAAAATAGTTTCTTGAATGTTTCCATATGCGCTTCTTGAAGACAAACTACAACAACAACAGATCCATCATTGTCATGCCCATTGGGGATTATCACACAGTCACCATCATTGCTACAACCCACAAGGTCCATGTAGATTTCTTTTCCCCATCCAAAATCTATCCCATTTAATTTCAGGGTCAACCAACTTGTAACCAGAACAAAATCAGGGTTTTCTTTATTGGAAAGCCCCTTATTCTGATCAGAATCTACAGGTAAGCTCCAGTATTGAAATGAAGACAAGTCATCCACACCTTTCAAGAACTTAATGTTCGCTTTCACGTTCTCATCCGTGACCTTATTGATGGCTTCACGGATTCTTTTAGTAGCATAAGATAATGGTTTACACACTAAATCACCGGAGCAATCCAATGCCGCCACTTCGATAACTGCATTCCCAAAGTAATTTTGAGGCAATGGGGGCTGCATGCGTCGCCGTATGTCAACGGACATAATCAGCCTTGTTTGCTGCTCAGCCCCATGCTGCCGCGCTTTGCACACGCATCTCCAAATGTGGGCTGTTATCGACTCGTATCGTGTGAAACTAGTATGCCCAAGCCCCCTACCCTCGTTGGCTTTCCTTTTCAACATTTCCACCTCCAATTTTGTTAACCTCAGAGAAGCTCGGGTGATGGTACTGGCGGACTTTTCTATCTCCTTTTGGTAGCCAACTGAAACATTAATTACAAGATTGATCAAAGAGGTTCGTCTCAAGATATTTTGTTATACTTAATAGATGTTTCTTGGACAAAGAAATAATTATCCCAAAATTCTTCTTAATTTTGCGGGAAAAAAAAGAAGCGTCTATTTTTTGAAATCATAATTACTAATAGTATCAGTCATTAGTTGTTTTGATTACAAAAGTCCCTTTGTTTGTTAGCATCATAATTAAGGTAATTGTAAAGTTTAATAGATAAAACATGTGTTCTGTAATTAAGGCAATCCTCATGGACTTTTGCTATTATCCACAAAAAATGCTTGAATATGAATTACGTAATTAGTCGGCAGATACCGGACTCAATCCCCTACCCCATAATAGTACTCTATCCCTTGTCCCACACTATAAATGTGCGACACGTTTAACTTTTGAATATTTACTTAACGGTAGAATGTTTAGTCCCATTAATTATATATTTTCCGTTATCTAATTTGATAAGGAAATCTTTTTTTCTGTTGTTAAGTAAATCTTCAAGATTTACACTTGTCGCACATTTAGAGTGTGGAGCAGGGGATGAGGCACTATAATGGGGTAGGGGATTCGGTCCGGGTAAATACCCATATAAGTGAGGTAATTATAGAGAATGAAACAAATAAAGTAAAAGAAAACATGTTAAAATGTTCCATATTATGATAATCTAATACTTAACATTAATACTACTCTCATTTCGGAATATCTGTTGTTTATGTTAGAATTTTATTTTAATTTGGACTTCTATGAATTGAATATTTTATTTTTATAAAAAAGGGTTAAATTAATATGGTTAATGATGCATGACTTAAAAGGCCTGACTTTTTTGACCTACTATTGTTAAGGCATTGATTTTAATAGACATGGTCTGACAGTTGTAATAGACCCATCCTTTAAGGCTTATGATGGGAGGGCTCTAGGGTTACATTATATGTTTGGTTAGGTTCCCTCTCTACTTTACACTCTGATAATTGCTTGCCCCATTAAAAGCTATCAATATTGGTGAGAGATGGAGAGGAAGAATTAGCCAAGGATGTTTGTCTAAATATCCATGTTGATCAACTATCAATCATTGTTGTAAGGTACGATGATTTAAATATATACAAAGTGTTCTAAATTCATGGTGTATCGATCCTGCGATCATAAATTTTTCTTAGAGTTGGTATCAAAGAAAGAAACATATGAGTTTAGAACCCTAATATTAATTGTTAGTATTTGATGAAATTAATTTGGTTCTTGTATAAGATTATACTACCAGAAAAATTGTATTTAACCACGGATTTAATAAAAAAATTGTTAAAAAAAATTGGCGGGAAATTTAGCACTCATTTAGCCACAAAAAATTGGTGGCTAATAGACAAAATTTTCTTACACTTTTTGGGGTTTGAACTATTGACCTCTTAGTTGAAGTTAGAACATCAACCCACTACAATACTTTAATTTTTTATTTAAAAATAATTTTTTCTATACTTAACTAATATAAATTATGTAAAATTCTAAATATAAATTATTTAAATAAATTTTTGTTTTTTTTCTATTAATTTTCTAGATATTAATTTGTTTTGATAATGGGTTGAGAATTATTTTATTATATGTTATTATTAAAATAATATAATAATTGATATATATAGTTGAACAATGTTTGAATGAAAATATAGTTTTTACTGATCATATCATGATTTTAATTGGTTAGAATATTTTAAATATTTAAGAAAAAAAATACTTTCCTATGCCATTCATTTGTGAGTCTGTTGCTATTAATCAAATTATATGAGGTTTTCATTTTTTTCAATAATTAATTGCTATTATCTACATATAAATTAATTATCTAAATAATTTTTTTTTATTATTTTTATTTTCGCTATTAATTTATTAAATATTTGTTATAATTAATAAAATTACTTGTTCAATGCCTCAATACTTTTCAATAATAAAAAAAGAAAAGCCAAAGATTAGGAAAAAAAATGAAGGACTGGACCATGACATATATAACATGATATATATTGGAATTTTAAAACATTTGAAGGCTACAAGTCGAATAAAATCTCCAGTTTCAAATGGTATTTTATCTTTTATTTCGTAATGCACATTTATGCTTTAGAATTATGTGTTTAAAATTATTTTCTTAATTATATACTTGATTTAGAATCTTTACAGTTGATGTATATTCATGCAATGAACATTGCTAGAAAAAAAACAGATTTAGCCACGGATTTTAGCAAAAATCCGTGGCCCAGAAAATTAACCACGGATTAGTGGCTAATGGCCACAAATTTGTAGCCGCAATCAGGTCGTGGCCAATTTGGCCATTGAATTCTGAAAAATGTAAGGCCGTGGCTAATCCATGGCCTGGCTGTGACTAATCCGAAAAAAATAAAAAATAAAATAAATAAAAGCTAATGACCCCCCCCCCCCCCCCAACCCCAAAGAGCCGTATTAATAATTGTAACATTTCTTGCACTCCATGGAGTTTGAACCACTAAGCCACTTGAGATCTTTTGTTGTAAAATGATTGTTCTTATATTTAAGATCTATCTATATTATATTTTAAATGTAAATTATCTAAATAAATTTCATTAATTTTATCTATTTTTATAATTTATTAGTTTTACTAATTTTTGATTTATGAACCAATTGTTATTTTTTATTTCAAATAATTAGGTAAAATATTTATTTCAACAATTTCAAATATTAATTTTGTTTTCCTATTTAGTAAAATGAATAATAATCCTAAATCAATTTAAATACATAAATCAAATATTTGAATTTATTTTATTGAATTAGTTATTTAAATTAATTTTTTACAAGTTATATCAAATGATTTTTGACTAGTTAAATCAAACTCGATTTATTCTTTTAGTTCATCAGCCCAATCGAATATAGTTCTAACTTTATATTATGGGATAAATTTCATAATTTAATGAAATTATTTATTTTGTTGACAAGTATACTATCAGAATCAAAAAGTCAAGAGTTCGAATCGCATCAAGTTCAAGATTTTTTTTATCCGTGGCTAATAGCCACGGTCAAGCCGCGCGTGGCTAAAACTAGCCACGACTAGTCCGTGGCCACGGCTACACCATGGCTAACAACTAGCCACGGTCTACTAGCCACAATTAGGCCGTGGTTAATCGCACAAGTCTATGGCTAGTAGCGACGATCAAGCCGTGACTAATTTTACACTGAAATTTTGTAAATTATCAATAATATTACACATTATTGAATTATAGATTAAAATATAGTATAAGTTATGCCAATTGATCAATTATAAACTTTTACAACTATATAATTAACTTGTATATATATATATATAAGTGATCATAATATATATATATATATACACACACATATATAGTAAAACTCAATTGTGGTATTATAATAAAGTGATAAAGTCTAAACAAATTATAATATTATAATATTGTCAAATAATAGGAATGATCATTGGTCAAATAATAGAATATTATAATATTGTCAAATAATAGGAATGATCATTGGTCATTTGAATTGATATTCAACATACGAACATATTATATAACAATTTAAAAGATTTATTTGAGTAATAATAGTAAATTAAATTAGGGTTATTATTTGTTATATATAATACAATACTTATGAAAATAAATTACACGTTTGAATTTAAAGAACATATTAAAATGAGAAAAAATATAAAAAATGAATAATTTAACAATAGAATAGCTAGCCATGGATTCGCCACGGCCAGTCCTTGGCTAAATAAATAAAAAAGAAATTAATTGGCCACGGGCAAGCTGTGGCTAAATTAGTCACGGGCTGGCCGTGGCTAATCCGTGACTAATATTTTTTCGTATTTTTTTTTTATATCCATGTCTAATCCGTTGCTATTCCGTGGCTAAGCCATGGAAAAATCCGTGGCTAAAAGTGATTTTTCTAGTGGTGGAAGTAGAAAATGAATAACGAATATTGAGGGTTATTGACTAATTCAATAAAATAAATTCAAATATATGTCTAATGAATTTAAAGGTTTTTTTTGATATAAGACTTTTGTATTTAAATTGTTTGAGGGTTATTGTTCAGTTTATTTAATGGGAAAATAAAATTATTTTTTGAAATTGTTTGAAATAAATGTTAATGAAATTTATATAGATAATTTAAATTTAGACTACTGCATATATATATATATATATTTTAAGTATATGAAAAATCATTTAATAACTAAAAAGTTCCTTTGGTCCAATGGTTACATGCTTCATTTACCCCAATATTTGGGGTTTGACTCTCCCTGAGTGCAAAAAATAAACATTGAGTTTTGGGGGCTTGCGGTGTTTGGGCTTTGGGCGGGCACCTACACGGGTGTGGGTTCAGTGATCCTTTTTTTTTTTTTTTTTTACATTAACCACGGATGTTTTTTTGTTTTTTTTTTTTTTTGGCCACTTTTAGCCACGGAAAAAATCTATGGCTCTTTTATTTAGCCATGGATTTTTTTTCCAACCCATGGCTAAAATTGAGTTTTCTAGTAGTGTTATAAACCGAAATGAATTAACTACGTGTTTGTCAAGCCATATATACATATATATATATGGCTTTGTTTAAGTTGAATTGACATGTCACCCTGATACAATCATGTTCCTTAAAGGTCACTTAAAGGTACAAAAAGAATTTATCATTAAGGTGAGCACATTAATTCTATTACTGTATCAGAAATCGGTGGACGACGATGAAGGTGCATCTAGTGCATTCATTATGCCATTTTGAGATTCAAGTATCAATAGAATAAAACTTGGATTGTGAAAAATATATCTATCAATTTGGAGGCATTGTCCTTGCGGCCAATTTTATTAGTGATCTCTTTTAACGATAATTGGTTAATGATTTGTCTTGTTTTTGTTGTCGCCCAGATGAATGAATAGGTCAATTTGCAAGATTGATGTTTCGATCGGTTATATAAAGATCTCAACTACTAATAATTATTAGTTTGCGATTTGTCTTGTTCATATTGAGAAGTATTAAACATATTTTGATATGTTGATTGTGAACATTTGTTCTATTTAAATAGTTGATCTAGTAGCAAACTAGATTTTATGATAAGTCGAATGCAACGAATTGTTTTTGTGACTCCCTAAGGTAGATATGATTTTTGTACTTAATTTTGTAGGAGTACATTTTGCATATATATTGTCCGTGTGCAAGATAGGCAATTGTTTTTTAACTAGGCCATGTACAAATTTTATGAGTTGAGACAGATAGTTATACCAAAGTGTTATATTTATTGAGATTTGTAAAATTTGTGACAAGCATAATTCGAGTTGATAAAATTATAATGCACTCTCACGTACCCAAAGGAGGTAAGATATGTCTGATAATTTTGATTAGTTGGTGCATAACATATTGATAGGGCTAGTGGTGGCAATTTATGACCTAACACGACAACCCAACACGAAAATAGTGGGTTAGGGCTGAGAGTTCATGGGTTGTGTTGAAAATGGATCGAATTCAAAAGCGACCTAAAAATATGGGTTGGGTTGGGTTGGGTTTACTCATAGGTTAATTACCCAGACAACTCAATTCTTTTATGGGGTAACCGACAACCCAACCCAACTCGACTCAAATTATTTTTTTAATCCTTTTTTTCTCCTTTCCCTCTAGTTTAGAGAAAAATATATTTTGTATAAATTATAAATCATAATATTTTGATGGGTTATAATTAATCATTAATAATTATATATATATGATGAGCTTCAAAACTCCCCACATATAATTTTATGGCATTCAAGTTCTTTTTTGGTTGCAAATTTTGATTGAAAATTTAAGGATGGAATTTCTTGTTTAGGACAAATTGGCATGGAATATTAAATGGTCAATGCATTTTTGATATAAAAATATTTCTCATATGCAGCACCATTGATCATTAAATTGTTAACTGATTGTCTGAGTTATTTCATGAACCAAGCACAATAATATCTTATTATTTTCATGGTATGCTTAGAGAAATAAACTCTTACTTGATACTATGACTTGCCCCATAAGATTTGAGATTGGTTGTTAATTTCTCAAATTGCCTTACATTCGTAGAGCTGATAATTGAATCATTTGAGTTGGATGTGCTTTTGTGATTGATAGGGGTGTATTGTTTCACATTTTCTTGATTCAATCTTTATAAATTTAAATTAATATAAAGGAGACTCATTTTGGAGTGATTGATTCTCTAATTTTGAATTGCTTATTAATTTGAGTGGAATAAGTAATTGTTGGGAAGATTACTATGAAAATTTTTAAAGTTTCCAATAAATTAAGGCTAATAATTGTCTGTTAGGGCTAATTAATACACAATATGTGTAACTTGTTATGAACATTGTCTTACGATATATCTTTGATATTCCATCTATTCTTGGTTGATGATTTGTTTATAGTGTGATCATGTGATTATTGATCCTCAAATATGTTGAATAGATGAAGTTAAATTTATCACTTGTACAGACTTGATCAACGATAAGCAACATTGTGATGGAGCACATAGTTCTTGGCTAGTTGCTGATAAGTGATGGTTTGGCCGATATTCATCAAGTGGGATATACATATTTTTTTTTCACATGTATATGCAATCAAATTTTTGTATATTGAAACAGTGGGAGCTATTTAACTCGGTTCATATATTATTATTATTTAACCCATTTTGTTACAGGGTTAAGTTGGACAATGCGCATCAAGATACAGAGCTCTTAAGTTAATCCATATTTGTGTGCACACATTTGATAGGTATGCCTCATAAATGGCACCGTTGTTATTCGATTATATATGGAGACATACACAACTTTCTAAAAAGTCATTGGGTGTTCTTGGAGTTTCTTATTATTCTAGAAATTCATTTCTTGCAAGAAAACTAAGTTAGATATTTTTGGAGTTTCATATTGTTTTCGAGACTCACATCATATACAAGAAATCCATATTGATTTTCTTGGAGTTCTATATTGTTTTATCAAGTCATATTTAACAAGACAATCAAATTTTCTTGGGATTTCATATTGATATATAAATTCATGTCTTACAAGAAAATCAAAGGACCGACAATGAAACAACAAACATATATTTGGGTCATTTTGTGATGCTATTTCTTGCTACACCACCATGTCTGAATCCATGTCAGTGGAATTGCTAGTGTTTGTGACCATGGAAGGTCTTGTGTCAATTTAGGATACAATCACCGCCATGATCCAATATTAGTAATTTTCATTGGACCGGATTGCAGAAGTCTTGTCCCTTGCCGTATTGTTATTTTTAAAATGTGGCCACAGTCAAAAACTTGTAATTTAGCGAAAGAGTTGTTTTCTTAAATAAATTAGTTTTGGGGTTGGGGGGGGGGGGATTAAAACATGAATTAATATTTGTCCAAGTGAGAGAATGTTAGAATTTTATTCTAATTTGGACTTCTATTAATTGAATATTTTGTTTTTATAAAATAAAACGAGCTAAATTAATATGGTTAATAGGACATGACTTAACTTTGATTTTTGCAGACGTAATCTGACAGTTGGTGTAGGCCATCATAGAAAGCCCATAATAGGAGGGCTCTAGGGTTATATTATATATTTGACTACGTCCCCTCTCCACTCTATATATATCCTGATAATTGCTTGTCCCATTAAAAGCTGTCAATATCGATGAAAGATGGAGATGAAGAACTAGCTAAGGATATTTGTCTAACCATTCGTGTTGATCAACTATCAATCATTGGTGTAAAATACGTTGATTTAAATTTATACATAATGTTCTAAATTCATGGTGTATTGATCCTGCGATTATAAATTTTTCTTGCAGGTTAAGCTATATTTTTTCGCATAGATTAAGGAAAATTTAAGAGTTTGCCACAGTTGACAACGTTATCCATTTTAATGACTCATTGTAATTTTAATAATTTCAAACAAATTGCATTATAAATATATTGATTTGAATAGGCTATATCAACGTTATTTATGTGAAATGACAAATATTTTGAAATGAAACTAAAATGCTAAAACCACAGATATTGTGAAACTCACCCATTAGAATTGGAGGCGGATCACACTCAGCAGCAGAGTATGAGCCCACATCGCCCAGCAATTCCCGACAGAGATAGGGCTCTGTGCAAAGCGGCTCGCTTCGAGCAAGTCTCGCCCACTCGTCATAGAAATGGAAGGCGCTTTGTCCGTCCGCAGCGGCATGCGACATTGCCAAGCCGAGGCAAACACCACCGCACTGGAACACCGTGACCTGCCCGGAAAGCAAAGGAAGTTGTTGTTGAATAGGATCATTGGTACTAATTACATCAATGGAAGGAACAAGTTGGTGGTGCTGATCTGAGTCTCTAATCAGCTCATCATCCAATGTGGCATCGGACTCGGCTTCCGTGAGGTGAACCCCCAAGCCGTTGCACTCGATCAGGAGCCGCCCTCCGGTTCCAATCTGGCTTAAGCGACCTGCTAATGGATAGAATGGTACCAATACTTTGCTCAATGAGCTTTTGATGGTCTCGAAAATGGCTTCCGGATCAGCAGTTGCCCATTTTTCTGGTACTGGTTTGTAGAGATAGATTAACGAGACATAGTTATAACTGCTGCCTATTTGATCCAACTCTGATAAGGCTAAAGTGCCACTCCAGGTCGGTTCGGCTGGTTTCACCAAATAACAATTCTTCACCTTCACCTTCATTTGCAGAGATGTTGAGCAGATATTGTATGACTTAGGTTGACTTTTGTTTTAGATAGTTAAGCAGTTAAAAATCAACAAGTGCATACAATGTGTTCTAGGAGGCTCCGCGTTTCAGGTTTGGCTTGATTTATACAAGTTGATCACCATAAACAAATAGTTTATCGAGATTTGATCGGATCAATGAGCAACCTATTTGTAATAAATAAGGGCGGCGATAATTTAGTATTATCATACATTAATTCTTCTTCTTTGAAGACGTATCAAATAGGCATAAACAATTAGTTTAGTTTACCGACTCTCATTTAAGCACACTTTGAATATAAAAGGCCACAACATGCATTTTGACCTACGAGCCTACAAGCCCACAAGCCCTTAATATAAAGCATATTGAATGGATCACTCCACCAAACATGACGCATGTGCCTCTCACTCAAGCACTCCTCATTCTGTCTCTAGCTAACTAAATCTTAATCAATCAAAAATGTGAATTTGGATCTCCAAGTCCTCATTGTAATGTCGAAGTACTTTTTTTTAATTTTATTTTTTTAGCCACTCGATTCCAACATACATGCTAATTAATCCAGATTAAATACTGCAAAGGTTCATTATGAGGGCGACTCTCCTAACCCAATTACTTCATTTATAATTCTAGAATTTGAATCCTAAACATTACTTGAGGAATCTAGCATTTCATCCCACTAGACCAATTGATAGTTGGTAATATTAAAGTATTATGAATGTATAACGACTACAAACGCCGCATGGATAGTCAACAGGTGTGTATTACCTAGGCCTAGGCCTGAACCTCAAAAATACCTGCACTTCCAAACCCATTCTCATGGGTGGAGGGACATATTATATATGCCCCACAAATAAATAAGATATCCCATTTTAATCTAATACTAGATATTAAAAAATATATAAAATTTAAATTTTATTGTTATTGAACCTCACTAAAAAAAAATTAATGTATTAAGGTCCAAATATAAACACTAGAAGGACGAAAAGAAAATGAAGAAGAATTTTTGCACTAAAAAAGAAAGATCCCTACAATTTTTAAAGAAGAAATTTTGTATGCTGTATGTATTTTAGTAATTTTAATATCATATTTTTTCATTAAATACTGACTCTATCATATAATTTTCCTAACTCCGCCACTGTCCATTCTATGCCCGACTTGATTTGACCCAACACCCATAGGGTGCGTAGACTTGGTAAAAGTTAATTAATGAACAAGATTTTCTGGGTCTGGATAAGACCCGGACCTTAAGCAATAATTTTCGTTTCTGTCTTTCGTTCTTGCTTTCTTTCCTCTTATTTTTATTTTTCTGCACTATTGTGATAAATTCAATAAACATAATTGTATCACCATGATTCCAACCCCAATACTTGTAAAATAATTTAACACAAAATAGATGCTTTTTGTTTCAGTGACCAGAAATCAAACAAGAAAGTATATTCAAAAAGAAAAAAAAAAGCAGAAAATATGTCAATGGACTTGATCTGCTTTTGATTCACGTGGCGCACTATTTCCCAATCTTCAAAATTGCTATGGAGATCCACTTCCCATTATAATCCCAGACCATAGACGAAGATAATAATTCTATTTAAAAATTGTTGTAGGCAAGTAAGGGCGGAGTAAGAAATTTTTATTTGGAGGCAAAGTAAAAATTTTATAAAATAGGAAAGGAATTTTTATGATTTCGTTGGGGGATGAAATTCAAAATTTTTCTAAAAATAAGTATAATTTTCATTTCGATATGAACTTAAAAGCTGATTGGTGGGGTGGGGGGGGGGGCGCATTCCCTCTAACCCCTTTCTCCATCCTTGTACGCAACAAAATAAAGTGAAAGACAAAGGAAGATGAAAGTATAACAAAAAGGACAGTTGAAGTGGTGGTGATGGTGGTGGATGGAGGTGAGCAGCTATTGTGGCAGCGCTTCTATTGTGGGGGGTAGGGATGCAAACGAGCCGAGCCGAGCCGAACCTTGCCCTTTTTTTTAAGCTCGAGCTCGAGCTCGAATCAAATACCTCGAGCTCGAGCTTGACGAGCTGGAAATTTGAGGCTCGAGTTCGGCTCGAACCTATATTCGAGCTCGGCTCGGCTTGATTCGATTGGCTCGTTTGGCTCGAGCTTCACCTCTTCTCAAACCCAAGTTCTCAAACCTTGTTTTCTCAAACCCACGATGGTTGAGCTCAACCTCTTCTCAAACCCAAGTTCTCAAACCTTTTTTTCTCAAACCCACGACATAGAGCCACAGATCCATGGCAGCGGCCAGCGGAGGAGAGACGGCAGCGGAAGAAGCAGCGGCGAGAGACCCATGGCGGCGGAGACGAAGAGAAGGCTCTCTTTTCTCCCACGACAAAGAGAGCAGAGAGTAGAAAGAGGGGGCCGAGAGAGACTACGGAAGAAGAGAGACGAGAGGAGAGAGAGAGACGAGAGAGATGACGACGAAAAAGAGAGAATCGGGAGAGATTGAGAAGAGAGACAAGAGCAGCAACGCAGAACAGAAACAGAGAGAAGACAGGGATGGGTAGAGATTTTGACCAATTCTAATTTTGACTTCAAGTTTTTATTTTGGTTTTATAATTTTTTTTTTATTTTTGGTCAGAATTTTACAATTATATATGTATATATTATATAAAATTAAATAAATAATAAAATATTAAAGGCTCGCGAGCCTACGAACAAAAGTTATTGGGCTCGAGCTCGGCTCGATAACATACGAATCGAGCTCGAGCTCGGCTCGAGCTCGATTTCATCGAATTCGAGCTCGAACCTGAATCGAGCCGGCTCGTCAGGCTCGCGAGCCGGCTCGATTCGTTTGCATCCCTAGTAGGGGGTTGTTGCACTATACGTATATGAGATAGAGAAGATTGAGTACAAACTTACTTATCTAAGCGGGTCTGAACTTTGTTTTGGGTGTCATAAAAAATATTGGTATTGATATGAATATTATACTTAATTTGTGGAACTAAGTAGGGGTATTATTCACCCGTTGATGGGTCTTTCAACTACCCCGATTTTGTGTCTTTCTGATTTGTACTATTAGTTAAGTGATAGGGGGTTATGCAGATGTCGAGAGCACACCTGCTAAGGAAGCATGCTTATATTTGTTTATATGTATGCTCTTTAATATATTTTTTATTTATTTTTAGTAACATATGTGGAGTCTCAATGTTTGAACTTTGTTACTTTTAATTTTATATTTCTTTTTATATTATGTCATACACTTCAGGGGGAGAGGTTGTTCCTTCCAACCCTCTACTTGACTCCATGTCTATCACGACTCATTAGATGCCACTCTATTGTGCAATGTTCAACTAGTACTTTAAATCATTGAATTGAGTATGATAATGTAATAATTTTAATTTTTGAACATTTTTTGATGTTATTATATTCAAATTTAATAACTAAAAACACTAATTGAGTAATACTCAATTAGATAGCATGCATGAAACAATTCCTCTACCGTTGATATGGGTATAATATATAATTCAATATATACATACCTATATATATATATATATATATATATATGGGTGAGAGCATGCAAATTCTACTAAGTTTTAGGCCTTATTTGTATTTGTTTTGGAAGACTTTGGATTGTAAAATGGTTAAATTCTCATTGAACTGATGCTTTGTTTGTCTTAGGACAAAATTTATGCAAAAGAGTCCAAAAATACCTAAAAGCTGGCAAAAAGTGGAAGAACTTATTTTGTAAGGAAGTTAGCAAGTTAAAGAAGGAAAGATCGTGCACATTGCATAAGACATGATCACGTCTTATCACTTCTCCATTGCTGGATGGATTTTGAAGGCAATTGACCAATATGGCAAGAATTGAGCACAAAATAGGCTTGGAAACAAACTCTTTTGTTACCTTGTATTCTGGGACTTGCTTAGCGAATCTCCTAATCATGTTAGTAATCGATGTTAGGGTTTGGAGCCTATATATATGGGTATTTTAATGTTTTAATTTCAGACTAAATTTTTCATATATTCTAGTTTTAGTTTACAACTTTATATATATTTTTCTCGGAGTTTTGCCCATGGTCATGCGTGGCTAAACTTTTTTTTATCAGGTAAGGGTTAATTCACGCCAACGTTTAAGCAAGAATTGTGAGATTTAATTAGTTTGTTTGTTTCTTTATTTTTATGCATTATTTGTATGTTTTTCTGTGCTTTTCGGGAAAATCCAATCCCTTAATGTTGTTTTGTTGATTGTACAATTTCGACTGGTTGTTTTAAGTGATATGATAGCATATATCCAGTTAGTAAGATTCAATCCGTAATTATTTAATTGCGCCAACATACATGGAAAGTAGCATAATTTGATTGGATAGAAGCTTTTGAATTATGCTATAGAAAACATATAATCTAGCTTAAAGGGTCACGCGCGCGTTGTAGATTCTTGGTTAGGATTCGGTCCTTCCAATTCTTAATATTGTTAACGATTTAAATTCTATTGCATGTTTAGGGTTGTATGTTAATTAGGGGTTATTCATAGTGCATTGCATATTTAGCCAAAAAATAAGGAGGGATTGATCGGAGGTAGGGATGTAAACGAGCCGAGCCAAGCCTTGGCCTTTCTTTCAGGCTCGAGCTCGAGCTCAAACCAAATAGATCGTGCTCGAGCTCGGCTCGGCTCGGCTCGTTTGGCTCGAATTTGTGAGTAAAATATAGGCTCGAGCTCGAGCTCGAGCTTAAATATTTTCAAATATTTTATTATGTTTGAGTTGTAGGCTCGAGCTCGGGCTCGAGTTCGAAAATCAATATATTATTTATAATTATATATATATAATTATATAAATATAAAAATAAATATTAAAAAAATCAAGGCTCGCAAGCCTACGAACAAGAGTAATTTGGCTCGAGCTTGGCTCGAAATTTATACGGGCTCGGCTCGAGCTCGGTTCGGCTCGAATTATTCAAATTCGAGCTTGAACCTTTGTCGAGCCGGCTCGTGAGGCTCGCGAGCCGGCTCGATTCGTTTACATCCCTGATCGGAGGAGCGTTTCCAAAAGCTATAACTAATCTAGTACATGAATTTACGAACTATCTTTGAATTCATGATCAATCCCTTAAAATATTGTGCGAAGCATTACCCTTAGCTGAGCTTTTCATCATATTGATTTACTCTCTATGTATTTACAACTTTTATTTTAGTTGTTTTTCAATTAAAACCCCCCAATCTTTATTTTAGTTTGGATTCGTCTAGTTATCTATGAGAATTTATCAAGTAGTTATTCTCTGTGAGATTGATCATGCTTATTCTATTTACAAATTAATTTTAATTAGAATAGTAGGATTTATTTTTGGTAGAATCGACACCCATCAATGGGCTATATATTTGACTCAAAAATAATATCTATGGCCAAACCCAATATTTTAAGCAAAACCCGATATAAATATTGGATAAGCTACAGTATCTATACTGTTACATAAAGAAGTAGCACCATTTACCAATCACATTTCATCTGTCATTTTTCTTTCTCTTCTTCTTTTTTATTTATTTATTTTGTTTTTCTATCTCATCTCTTCTCTTCCATGTTCTTTTCTACTATCTCTCCCTCTCACTTCTCTCTCTCTCTATCCTCTTTCATTTTCTACTATTTTTCAATATAATTCTATTTTACTCTCTTTACAATTGCTTTCTTAATTTTTGATTTTAAATTATTTTATGTTGACTTAACATTAATTTTATGAATATATTAAAATAGTTAAAAACTGCTTTAATAGTATAGATACTATCAACATTTTAGTATGCTATTAAATTATATTATTTTTTATTATGCACAGACATCGAGTGTGCCAATATTACTAATAATTATATAAAGATGTAACACCATTTAGTAACTACTTTTGTTCTGCTCTATTTTAGTCTGTCAATTTCTTTGTTTTTTCTCTCTCTTTTTACTTTCTCTCTCTCCTCTCTTACATGTTCTTTTTATTTTCTCTCTTTTTTTTTTCTCCTCCCTCCCTCTCTATCCTCCTTTATCTCACTACACTCTTTAATATCATTTCTTTTAAAAAAAAATTCTTTGTAATTATTTTCTTAGGTTTTTTTATATTAAATCATTTTATTTTTACTTTTTACTAAGTTTGCAAATTTATTAAAAATAATTAAAAATATTTTGATAGTATAGATATTACCAAAAAAATTAGCATGTCATTAACTTAAATTGATTTTTTTTTGTTATACACGCGCATTGAGTTTGCCAATATTACTAGCAAGTATAAAAGGGGATATGGAAAATTCTAACCCAGATTTAGCTTGATCAAATCCAACAAATCATATGACAAGCGTATTGCACTTGCTAAATGATGGGCCCCCGAAATTATCAACTAATCATAGAACAAGTGTAAAATACTAGCCATGTGATTAACATTTAATACTAATTCGATCGAGTTAGGGTTAGGTTAGATTTAACACTCACCATGTGGGGGTAAAGGCCTAGCAATTGACTAACAATGGGTTGCAACTTTTAGTAGTAATTAATTAAACTTATTAATTTAATTACCAATGAATTAGAAACTTATTGTAATTCAATAGAACACATTTATCATGATCGATGTTCAACAACAAGCTCATGACGCCTAATCGAAGGGGACATTAAAATATATTAATTGCTCCACTTATAATTATCTTGCAAATATAGTCTCTCCGTTATCCTATCTCCCAATTGAGGTTTAGAATATGGGATATGCCAGATATCATATTAACCTCAATTTTATGATTCTTATTTATAATTTATTTGTTGAACAGTTGATTCAGGAAACTCGTTACATAGTCGTCGTCCCATTGGGACCATGAATTCCTAGACTATTTACAATGGAACAAATAGGATGTTTATGTGCTTTATAAATCGAGTAATAGATTCTTTATTGACTTTCAGAAACCTCTACGCACGGGAGATATCCAATACAGGCATCATAAGACCCACCATGCAGTCGATATCGACATCAATGTGCAGATGCCCATGTACAAGATTACTATAAAGTCTCAAGTTTAAAGAGTAAATAATGTGTGCCATAGGTTGAGAAACTATTGTAATTCGATGTACACCTAGTGCTTCTATTTAGGCGTGTCTTGGTGAAATTCTTAGTGAACTTATTTTTTAATGAGCATCTACCTGTGCATGCAAATGCCAATGGTCTTAGTTAGACTATTTCAGTACAAGTGTACCTTAGATCACATATTAGAAACTTGTTTCAAAACCTCCACCCTATGTGATACTACGTCCCATGATTTAATATGATTTAAGAGCTTCAACCGTATGTATGCATATTATACTTTTAGTATGATTTATACATAGTGATGAAGGTGCCCAGAAAGGTATATATAAACTTTCATTTTGATTATTAATAATAAAAAAATTTATTTGTTATAAAGAGTGTTTGAAAACTATTCCTTTGATTTATCAACCATAATTTTTACATATTTCTTTAATCATTCGCTGAGAGTAGTTCCAAATAAAAATATGTGTGGCTCAACTTTATTACTGTCCCCCTATCAATTATACTAGTGCGTAGCCCCTACCCCATCTCAAATCAGATGCTATGACCATCGACAAATCATAACACCCTGTTTGGGCCCAAAATTAATTTTTTAATTAGATTCGGAGTGGGCTGATATTGAGTCCTTTTCGCCACGCCGAAATGAATTAATTAGGTCCAGGCCACTTCGACGCGTCCACGTAGCCCATGTTCGAGGCCTAGGCCGAAATGAAATAACGGCCCATGGCCCAATCGGCCAAAAATATAAAACAAAGTAAATATAATAATCTATTTAAATTCAAATCCCTCATAATTAAGGAATGGCTAAAAATAGGCGTCTGCACGTGCCTAAAATGAAGCCATATGTTGCTGAACGTTTAAAATTCAAATGAAATGGCATAATTGCCATAGCAACAAATAAGGAGATCCACCGAGTCTTTTGAAGTCATCCAACTCCAAAAATATAGGGATGCAGTTGCAGCTTGAGGCTTATAAAAGGGAGCTGGATTCATCATTCGGGACATCATCAACAACGTCAATCAATCAAACACAACAATTCTCTCAATCAAGAAGTCCACACTTCTCTGATTTCTTAGCTTAAATGAACAAAGAATATCTTTAGTTCAAGTAGGTAGAAAATCGCTACGGGTGTTTGTAGCCATACCTCATTCGGCTCGAAGTGAGGATATCAATGCACTCATTCCGTAACGTCACGAGGTCGTAGCCATCACTCACTCGGATTGGGCCCGGTTCGAGGTGAGATATCAATGCGACGGAGTGGTATCCAGCATTCATATCGAGCGCATGCATGAAGAGGAGTACAGACGGAGTCAATCAATGCTCGTCGGAGTGAACAGCCTTTGAATACGCCCACAGGTAGATATGGCCGGAGTGATCAATGTGGCCGATTTGTAGCTATAGTTCTTAGGGACTGCTCAATGCATCTCTGTCATAGATATGGCCCGAGTCATCAATGCGTGTGTTTGTAGTCGAGTCCTGTAAAGTCCATTTGACGAGTAGTTATCGTCTTCTAATTTATTTTCTCTTCGATTTAAACTTTTCGACCCTTTTCGATTTCGAGTGGCCAATTGTGGCGAAGACGCATTATATGTGATGGAAAAGTGGATCTTGGAATCTTACCGCAGATTTCAGGAGTTGATAGAAAGACAACGTCAGGAAGAATCGGAGAGGGCTGAACAAATGGCCTCCATGCTAGAATCACTCTAAGTGACAGATCCACATTACGGGACGAACTTACGCAGCGTGGCGGCAAGAATGGACAACATTCCACCGGTGAGAGAACCTACACGACGAAATGAGGCCGAACAACGACACATGCCTGACCTTGCCGATGCACGGCCAGAGCGATTAAACATTGGAGGTAATGATCGCCGTGGAAGATACCCCAACATGGATACTGGCAAAAGAGTGGCGTTTGAGTCCAGGGGAATACTCTTGGAAGGGGAAGGATCAGGATCTCAAGATCATTTCGACGGACCTGAAATCCCCTATGCAATGCCACACGTGGCGGAAAGACCCCAACCTGCCACGAATCGAAATGACAACACAGCCGTGTCTCGACAAGAGATACAGGAAATGTTGCGACAGGAGTTGGAAAGGCATAAACGATCAGCCTCGCCACCCAAGTATTCTCGCCCATATCCCCCTCATATTGACGCGATTCCTTTTTCCCCGGGGTTCAGGATCTCAGCTTTTACTTTGTTTAACGGGGATGGGTCACAAACCACCATTGAACATATTGCTAAATTCACCACACAATGTGGTAAGATCGGAATGGACGGAAATCTAAAATTACGTTTATTTCTGTATTCATTAACTGGAGAAGCTTTTTTGTGGTACATCAGACTTAGACCAGGGTCTGTCCCCGACTGGCCAACTATGGAGAATCTTTTCCATAGTCATTTCTACCGACTACCCCCTGAGGTATCCATATCGGAGTTAACCAATATGAGACAAATGCCTGGGGAGTCAACCGAGGAATACATGGGAAGATTCGTCCGGGCCAGACACTTTTGCCCAGTGATCATAGCCGAAGAAAGCTACATAAGTTTGGCCATAGGAGGCATGCACCTCGAATTAAAAAAGAAAATGTTTGGCCAACAATTTGCATCCATTTTTGATTTAATTAGGCATGTCACTGAATATGAAAAACTGTTAAGAGAAGAAAATCGAAGAAGTCATCACGGTAAGGCCACTCATTATCAAGTAGGCCTAGCCGAAGTCCAAGATGACTTGGTCAGTGTCGAAAAAGAACAATGGGAGAACGAAGTGGGCCTAGCCCAAGTCGTTTGCCAAAAGAACACGGTTTGTCCGGCTTTGATAAAACCAAGGGCATTACAGCCTCACATCAAAATACCTCCTGCCATGCTGAATAAACCAGAGTTTCGTTCTAAAACAGAGAGGCGCTATGGTTTCAATGTGTCAAAAACCGAGGCTATTTTCGATCACTTATTGGCTGATGGCAAAACAAAGGACCTAATGATCATAGAATGCCAACGACCAAAGAGCTAGAAGGCAAAGTGTACTATAAATTTCATAATGCATGGACTCATAACACTAATGATTGTTTGGTTTTCAGATGGATGATACAGAGCTGCCTAGACAACGGCACGTTGCGCTTTCTGCTGGAATGGATGAATAAGAAAATGGGAATTGACAAAGAACCATTCCAGGAGGAGGGAGTAAACATGGTCAACGTTCAGGATGACCCAGCCGAAAAGGAAAACCAACAAACTGAGCAGAAAATGACACAGTCAGGATGGCAATTAGGCCTTTGTGCCCGATGTCATTCCGAAATGGCAACAATGCCATGGATCTATCGAGTGGGAGCTTACTATCCTTGGGCCAATCCCATGGCCAGATTTTCCATGATTCCACAACCGCCTATGGTGCCATATCCCCCTCCAATGCTCGGGGGGCATTGTGCCAATGGCGATCCATTGTGAGAAAATCGGGATAAGAGAAATCGAAGTCCTCCCCGAAGGACTGATAGAAGTGATAAAAGGAGGACACCTTCTAGCCCACCTCGAAGACATGAACCAACTCGAGAATCGGTTCATTCCAGGTTCATTAAACCACCAGCAGTCCAGGAAGGACGTTGGACGGCAGTAAGACATCCTAAGTTCCCAAACGGGAGAAGTCCTCGTGATATGACGAGAACACAGTATCGCAGACATTTGAGGCAACGGAAAGAAGCTGAAATACTCAAAAGGGAAACAACGAAACCCATCAAGGGTAAGGCAATGATGTCAACAGAGCTAAGAAGCCAGAAAATCACCCCGACTGACAATCAATCGAAGAGAAAGATTGCTGACCCAATGATACTAGAAAGTAATGAATCAAAGAAAGGAGTCCCAAGCAGACCAGACAATATCGGAGAGGACGATCTGAGTGAATGGATCGTGAAGATGGAAGAACTAAACCAGATCGACAAACAATTGCCAAGGGAAACCACGGACATACCGTCATCCAGTGGCGACGCTATCAACATGGAGTGTAACATGGTATGGGCATTCCTTTCCGATACTAATGCTAACAGTGATTCTCAGGATAACATGGGAGAAAGCAGTGAAGTCTGGGATGACAGTGAACCGGTCGTTTTCTTTGTAAGTAATACTGAACAGACAGTCCAGAAGAGTAAGACAGTCGAAGAGATCAAGGCTTTGTTCCAGAAGCCGCCGCCAAGTATGGCAAAGCATGTAAAACCTCTCTTCGTAGCTGGCCATTTCGATGGCAAGCCTACTGGAAGAATGCTGGTTGACAATGGAGCCGCAGTGAATATCAAGCCTCTCCAAACCATGAGACGCATCGGAAAGGAGAAGGATGATCTTCTTAAGACAGATGTGGTGATCAGCAATTTTGAAGGGGGAAAAGCAGACATCATGGGGATATTGCCAATCGAAGTTAGTATTGGAAGTAAGACAGTCACTTCCGCCTTTTTCGTTATAGATGCAAAGACTTCATACAATGCCTTGCTAGGAAGGGATTGGATCCATTCCGCCATGTGCATCCCTTCGACCTTACACCAGTTTCTGGTATTTTTGGGAGATGGCGAGAGCGAGCCAGAAATAGTGAAGGCAGAAGAAAGGCCGTTCACGGCCAATGTGAATGTAGTAGAAGCTAGGTACTATTCCGACAATGTTGGACCATACAGGTTTATCGGACAGGACAAATATGGTCGTCCGCTTTGTGCCACTTCGTCTGTGGCGCCAGTGAGTTTAGAAGTAGCAATGACTAAGGAAGTTAGCAGGCCTTGCAACATCGAAGAAAGGCCGCTTTCTACTTTTCAAAATGTTGATCATGAATAACGTCGATTTAAACGAAATTGTAATAATTCCGGATAGCGCCGGACCAGTAATAATAAAAAACACTTTGGCCTTATTGGCCAAGGACCTTTCCGATTACTATACTTGTAATGCGGATGTAATTTATGAGCACGATCAGGATCTCACTTTGACGGATGGATCACACTAAAGGAATTGAATGCCGCTCCGGCAAAACTCGATGACGTCAGGATTCAGGTTCAAGATCCTGTCTTTGAAGTGGAGCTTGGCAATGAAAATGATCATAGGCCCACATACATTAGTACTTTGTTAAGCCCAGGAGATAAAGAGGCCATGATCAACATACTCAAAAAATACAAAGACTGTTTTGCATGGAATTATGATGAAATGCCTGGTCTCAGCAGGGACTTGGTGGAACATCGCGTACCCATTTTGCCTGGGTTTAAGCCACTCAAACAGCCTCTCCGACGCATGTCCGACGAAGTCTGTGTGTTGATTAAAGAAGAGATTCAAAGGCTTCTTAAAGCAGACTTCATCAAAGTGGCCAGATACCCTGAATGGGTGGCCAATGTCGTGCCAGTTATCAAAAAGAATGGCAAACTGAGAATTTGCATAGACTTCAGGGATCTAAATTTGGCATCTCCGAAAGATGAGTACACAATGCCAATGGCCGACATGATGATAGATGCCGTTGCAGGGCATGAGTACTTAACTCTTGTCGACGGCAATGCAGGATACAATCAGATCTTCGTAGCCGAAGAGGATATCCCGAAACTGGCATTTCAATGCCCAGGGGGCATTGGTACCTTTCAATGGAAGGTTATGCCGTTTGGCCTTAAAAATGCTGGAGCTACATACCAGCGAGCTATGAATTTCATTTTTCATGACTACATGAATGACTTCGTCAAAGTTTACATCGACGATCTCATCATTAAGTCTACTAGCTTTGCTCAGCATTTAGAGCACCTGGTTAAGGCCTTTGACAGGATGAGAAAATTTCAGTTGAAGTTAAACCCGCTGAAATGCGTGTTCAGAGTGGCCGCAGGCCATTTTCTTGGGTTCTTAGTGCATAAGAAAGGAATCGAAGTGGAAGCAAACAAGGCAAAGGCCGTCTTGGCCGCCCAGCCACCTCGAACGAAGAAAGAACTTCAGCAGTTTCTTGGAAAAGTCAATTATTTGAGAAGGTTCATTTCGAACCTTGCAGGCAAAACCGAGATTTTCTCACCCTTATTAAAATTAAAAGACCATGACCAATTCGAATGGTCAGAAGAACATGGGCAGGCATTTGATAAGATCAAGGAAGCTCTGACTTCCCCTCATGTGATGATGCCGCCACGAAAAGGAGAACCACTT